>WTSP01026357.1:0-40548 GCA_025331215.1 Actenoides lindsayi
GGACAAGAGGTAATGGTAGCAAGGTGAAACACAGGAAGTTCTACCTCAACATGAGGAAAAACTTCTTCACTGTGAGAATGACAGAGCCTGGAATAGGCTGCCCAGAGAGGTGGCGGAGTCTCCTTCTCCAGAAACTTTCAAGACCTGCCTGGATCTGTTCCTGTGTGGCCTGCCCTGGGTGATCCTATGTTGGCAGGGGGATTGGACTCGATCTCCAGAGCTCCCTTCCAACCTCTACTATTCTGTGATTCTCTGTTGTGAGCATGTTGTCTCACCCTGTTGTCAGGTGGAGGTAACTCAAGGTAGTTCTTGGAATTTACACTGCTTGGTTATTTAAAAAAAAAGTCCTTCTGTAGATTCTAGCACTATGAAACATGCAAGTGTGAACTAATTATTTGTGGAACTCATAATTATAGGCCAAAAAAAGTCATCACTTTTCAGAGTTTTGCAGCCAGACTTCCTGTAGCATCTGTCCTTGCAGGGTCAGTCACCGTGACCATCTGAAGATGCTCTCTCTCCAGGAGCCTGAGCAGTCTGTGGATTGAGGAGTGCAGTCCTGCCTGTCTTCCACACCTGGGCTGTGTCCTCTTGTCTCACGTGTAGCTGTGCACGTCGAAGGCACGGCAACAGTATGGGGTTGAGTTGTCTGAGAATCCATTTCATGAAAAAAAAGTTGAAAAATTGAAGTAGTTGTGCATTTTTTCCCTTTTATTTAGTTAGCAGTGCCTATAATAGCACCTTGGGAATAGTGACTTTTTTTTTTAACTGCATGTTTTTTAGTTTTTTTTCATTTTATCATTTTCAGTTGTTCTGAATTTGTGGTCAGTTGATTTATGAATTCACTCAGCTGTTTAGTCTGTGAATATGTGACATGTTCTTTGGATGTTTTGCAGTATTAAAATGTGTTGCTTGTGTCTTAGCTGTTTGGGTAGGTAGCGGAATTAATTTTTATTTTTATTTTTTGAATGATGTGAACTTTTACTGAACTCTCAACTAGAAAAGTTGCAGCTAAGTGCAGTTTGTAATCTGTCTGCAAGGTGCTGACTGACAAGTAGAAAAAGAGAATGGGAATAATGGAGACTGGAGGAAAAAGTCATGCAATTCTCAAAATGAAAGTGAGAAGAGGAAGAGACTAGATGGAGGAAGGACTGGGCATGTTGGGTGAGCTTAGATATGATAAGGATTCGGAGAAGGGAGGAGCTCAGAGAACCTTACCAGCGGGCAGGGAAAAGGATGAAGTGTTATGTGAGTGGGCTTGTAGATCTTTCAGGTCAGTAACTTAAACCCATTATTGCCAAAGGTGGTATATTTGTAATGGCATGAAGCAAGGCAGACATCAGGAAACCATGACACTTTCAGACGTGCATGTGAAGTGCAGCATCTTGTAGCTGTGGATCTTGCCAAGGTCCAGACTTGGTGAGAGTGAGATTCTCCCTGGTTTGCAGAGGTTTTTGTGTATTTTTTTTAATTATTTTTTTTTTCTGTCTCAAGTCCTAGACAAATTAATTGGTCTCTGGGATACAGATGAAGAACATGTTATCTTGAAGATTATTCCTGTGGCAAATGTGTCTTTTGATTCCTCTGAAATAGCTGTGGTGGCTTGTATATGCCCCATCAGCTGTTTGGGTTTTCCTTGCAGGAAGGAGTAACCTGACAGCTTTCTACCCAACCTGGTTTCTCTTGCTGTCTTCTGTTTGCATCCATCCTTGACACTGGCCTGTGCTCATTTGCTAGTAAACTTAGAGGGAGCTTCTTTGGCTTCTATGATACCTCCCAGGCTTGTCAGGGACTCGTGACAAGCGCGCTCAAGTGTTACATATTTCTCTGTCATGATGTCAGTAGAAACTTGAAAAGAGTCTGTCTGTCAGGCTATCAAGTGCTGCCGTCTTGTACTTCTGTGTGAGGAAGTGTGTTCCATTTCTTTCATGGGTTGCCTCTCAGGTCAGAGGCTTTGTTCGGCGTTCACAGAGATCTTGCCCCAAAGACGCGTGGTTTATGAATGGGCACTTGGGTAATAAAAGTAAGAGTATTTCAGCCTTTGCTGAAGCTGACAATTTGACTTCAATTTTGTTGTTAGAATATACTAACTATGGGGAAGCTGTCATTATTTGGTCAAGGTGAGTCCTTATTGCCATTTCAAATTAATTCTTCAAACAATATTTTTTCACATTGCAGCACCTTAACTCTTGAGTACTTGAGGTAGAAAGTGGACAGTGGTGCAGTCCTCTCTGGCTGCCCTTTCAAGTGGGGGTCAAAGTTAGTTTGTGTGATAAGACTCATCTCCACAAACACAAAGGGACCCAATGGAGTGATGATGAGTGGGGAAATCCTAATAATCTGAGAAATAGAGCAACCTGACCTGGATTTTCCTGAGTCTGTTGCAGGAAGGTGATCAGCTGCATGAGACTCATTATGGGATAGAGGAGAAGAGCATCATGGAGTTGTTCAGGATTTATGATGGAATATATAGGGGAAGGACCAAAGGAAATGTAAAGGAGTATTTGAGGTGGTTTGGGGAGGAATAAGCCTAGGAAAACAGAATGATAAGGGAATAAAGGAACTAGTCATAATTTCCTGGGAGAGAGAGCTCTTTTCTATATGTGTGTGTATATATGCAGCATTATGTGCCAGTGTCAGACCATAATCCAGACTGGAGTTGGACCACTGGGTCCACCAGCAGGTCCAAGCCAGCTACTGGAGACACAGTAAAGTCTCAGGTCTGGTTGAGAGACTACTGTGCATGTGTGTGTCTATGTGCATGAGGCACATTGCACTGCAGTAATGTCCGTGTGTCCTGGTCAGCCCCAGAGGAGACCAGCACCAGGAGCCCTTGGTGCTGTGTCTCTCTGCTGGAAGTACATGGCCAAACTTGGTACTGGCTGGAGCTAGGAATGTGGGACCTCACCTTTACTGGGCTGCTGGAATCTGTAATGTGTAACCTATTTGGATGGAGTTTCTGTGTAAGGTTCTCTTTTTTTTTTTTTTCCTCTGATTTCTTCTGAGTGTGACTAAAACTAGTACAAGGTAGACTTCTGGGATATATCCAACGTGGCTGAGGCCTTTTATAGACTTTGATTCAAAAGGGGTTTATTTTCCAAATTATATACCTAAAGATAGCAAATCTTTATTGAGATGGAACAAGTATCACTTTTGGCTTTAGATTGTTTTAATTATTTTTATTTTTGGTGAAGCCTTCTGAAGATGATACCTAATACAAGAGGAGGCAGGAGACCCTCTTGATAGTAGCCCAGTGATAGCTGCCCTTTTCTGCACGACCGGTAACTCTGTTCCCACTTTCAATGAACAAGGAATGCATGGAATTTTGTATAGAAGTGAGCCCAACGTTTAAAGAACTGGAGGATGAGTAAGCACATAGTAGTCTAACTCGATTGCCTCCTGATAATCAGAGTCACCTTTCAACAGGAAGTCTTTGATAGTGGTCTTAATATTCAGCACTGTTTGCCGTGTTCTAGTTTGGAACGTTGGTGTTTTGAAGTGAATTTCCTAATTATCCCTCTTATTATGATGTGTCTCATGTCGTGGAGCAGTTTTATAGTAGACAAAACTGGTTTACTTTGGGATGAAAATTAACTGGAAGATGTGCTGCCAACTGCCACTGAGCATTCAGTCCACTGAGCAGTTTACTCCAGACCAGATCTAAAGCTGTCTGAAAAACACCTTCTGTGGATAAAGTATATTTTGTTTGACAGCTCCTGTCCTAATGCACTTCTGGCTACAGAAGTGGTCTTTATTTTATTGAGCCTCACCAATATGTCTGGTGTTGGGTTATTTGTTCTCTTTTCCTCCTTTTTATACAACAGCAAAGCTTCACCTGAGAGGAGCTCCTCTTCCCAGGCTTTCTAAGGGGGCTGTGTTTTTGTGCACCACCCCGATGAGTGAGCTGCAAGTAATACATACCCCCTGAAAAGATTCTGGGTTGCAAATCTGCTTCATATTTTCCTTACTGTGGTGTATATTTAAATGCTTCTCCAGCATGCTGCTGACATTGCTTCGCTGTTTATGTTATTTTGTTAGCATCAGTTTTTTCCTCAGCGCCTATGACTTTGTCATTTGAATGTCTGTAAAGTGATCCCTTGTTTATGGTGCTCAAGCTCTGTCTTTCATCTCTTTATCACTCTTGTGAGATGCACCATACAGTCACATCCACCACGGGAGACAGTTAGCTACGATTGCCAGCACCTACTGTATTTATGGGGCTTTCACTGTGATTTCTGTTTGTGTATATGACACGAGCTGTACGTAACGTTGGCATTAAATCAGTCTGTTCCAAATTTTGGAATGCTTCAATTTTGTGATTAACAAGCGTTGCTGTTTATGATTATTCATTATATAACTGGAGTTTGAATACGTTCCAAGTGCAAATGCTTAGAAAAGTAGTTCTTCACTGAATCTTCTATTTATATTCCTCATGTGAATGAGCTGGAGGTTTTCTTACTTTCTTCCCTGTATTCAGGCAGAATACAAATCAGCAATAGGATTTTTTTGCATCACTGCACACAGTTTCCTTTTCTGCTGCTCCATTCTCTTTGTGCCCTGCCTTCAGCCCTGCTTGAATGCAGCCCTTAGCATTCTGTGCAGTGCTCGTGCTCAGCCCAACAATGCCACGTTCATGAAAGCTTTGAAAGACTGCTGTTGCCAGGTGTAGAATCTGCTCTGTTTTAGCTGCCTACTGCTAACTTGTAAGAAGCCAAGACAAAAATAGAATCCCACAGTGTTCTCTTGTGGATTCACAAGGAAAGATTTATGGTCATGGGAATGGAAGTACCTTTGCTTGCTCGGCCCATAACTGTCTCTGACCAAGGTGAGGAATGGATGCTGATGGAAAAAGTGTAGAAACAGTGTGCAGGGATATTTGTCTTAATATGCTGTTTTGTGAACAGGGACATTTTGAGCTGGAGCTCCATAAAAGCTGTTGCGATTGAACCGAGACTTTCTGACTTAAAGGCAGCATTGCTGCCATGCCTTCATTTTAATCCAAACCTGTGATGATGTAGACTGGAATTTTGTTGTGGTTTGCCTGATAGATTTCACCAAGAATTTTATTTTTATTTTTTTTTGTCAAAATATTCTGTGTTAGGGTAGATGACTAAATGTAGCTCACCTTGTTATCCCCATTGATAAGGCCTTCAGTAAAGGGCTGAGCTCAGCATGGTGTGTGTCTTCAGTGTTTAAGGCACCAAGATTCTATCCAAACCAGTATAAGTATAAAGAAAATGTATATTAAAAATGTTGCTCTTAAAAGGCCAGGAGCTAGCTTAATAATAGTCAGTTCATTTTTCTGTAAAGGATTATGGATTTTCTAAAAACTCAATTGCTTTCTGAAAAGACTTTCTACTTTCAGTGTTCCAATTTGATGCATTAGTTCAGTGTGATTCCATTCACTGCATAAAGACTGGATGTTCTGGGAAAATATAAAAAAGTTAGTTGACTTTCACTCTTGGTGGGTATAGGGCAGAAGATAGAATATCAAACAGCTGTCCTTGTTAAGACTGGCAAAAAATCACAGCTTCTTCTATGGCTGTAAAAACAACCATTCTCCAATCTACACATGGAACAATCAGCTTTCATTCCCTTCTGAGTTTAGGACATACTGTAAAATGTACAATGGAAGGTTAGAACAAATTGTTTAAGTTTAATGATTTGATTTTGCTGGAGCATATCAATATGCCTTGTGAAATGAGAATTAGTGTCTAAGGGCTACGTACATGTAAAAACCAAAACGTATGCACAGTTTCGTTGGTCTGGTGAATGTAATTGTTCAGTTAATACCTTTCTATGTAATTACTGCTAAACCTTTCAGAAAATCTTCCCCCTTATGTCTGTAAATTGCTTTTTAGAGTTTTGCAATGGTAGCTGATACTCAGATCTGAAGAAAAATGCTGTATTAACCAAGAGTCTTCCATGACTTTTTCCCTTTTTTCTTTTTTTTAAGTATATAATGTTTTAGAATCCACAAGGAATTCCCCAGTGCAAAGCACTGCACTTCTCTGTATTTTTCATTTTGAATTTGTTACCTGCTTGTTTGTTTGAAGTCCTCTGCCCTTTGTGTTCAGCTGTTGGATATCCACCCCTCTTTGCCATTTGGGATTTTCCTAGGCCTGTGAGGTCATGCGGGGTGCTTGGCCTCTGTCTTGCTATGTGCTCATCTCCAGAGATGCATCTTGTGCCTGCCCTATCTGCTTTGCAGAGATCTGAGGGGTCTCTGCACTTGCTGTCTCAGGTAATAAGGAGTATTTGGGACTTCTGAAGGGACTGCTTTATTAAAGGAAATTCAAGTTAAAGTATTTCTGGAAAAGCTACTGTCAGGTTCTACAGCTTCTTTTGCACCACTTAATGTTTTCTTTCTGTTTTGCCCTCTCTTGAGGCCAGCTTCTGGCCTGTAGAACTAAATTCACCTTCACTAACTAGTGCCCTCTCTCTGAGCCAGGAGCATGCTGAGAGGAAGTGCTGCTAGCTTGGAGTGGGGGGTGGGGAAAGGTCCCATAAAAGTAGCAGGAAGTACTTAGAATTATTTACTATTAAACCTAGTTTAATAATGCAGCACACTGAAAGCTGTATGAAGTGCTTTTGAGATTTTGCTTGGTTGGTGCCATCAAGTGCAGTAATTCTCTGTATCTGCAGATGTTTTCAGCAATGGTTTGTGCCCTTGTGAAGGTCGTGTATGCGTAAGGAACTCCAGTTAGTTACTGTAGTTCAGCTAGCTGGGTGAGTCTCTGAAGGGTATAACCACTTGAAAATCCAGAGAAGGAATGTGAGATTAAAAAAGGAAATCTGTGGCCCGAGTCATCGCTGCTGGGGAAGGAGAAAATTGTGTTTAACTCCTACGTGCATGAATATTGCTGCTTTTTTAGAGTTGGTTTCTAAGGATCCAAGTTTTAGAGTCTCCAAGTGTGCCTTCTCAGATCTAAAGTAGGTGGAATGCAAGGGATGCAGCTGGGATGAACAGACCTTAATGGAGTTGCAATACTAACTATCATCTGTCTTCTCAGGTTATGGTCCCATGTACATTTGAATCTGTTAGAAAATCAGCCATGGAAAGGTGCACAGCCTTTGTGTTGGCCATAATCCAACAAAAAAGGGGGGTTTCATCTGCTCTAATTTCTTGACTCTCTGGTTTTCTGCACACTGGTGTGCCAGTACGAGGGAGCTAAGGGGAATGAGCTGCAGGAATTTAGTAGGTTATGTTCTGTTCATAGCTGCTTCTTTGCAACATTGTGGGACCTACTGTGCTGTGATTTAGTGACAAAATACTGCAGCCTCTTAATTTACTATTGTTCTAGAATCTCAGCCTGCCTAGTTTTTATGTATAAACATTCCTCAACTGTGCGAGCTGCTGGAGTAGCTTTAAAACTGGTGTTGATATGTTCATTTTATTTAAGCATTGACTGCCTCCAGTAGCATTAGCTAATACAGTTTGTAGAGCGAGCTGGAAAGAAAAAATGGGTTTTGAAAACCAAGGTAAGGAATATAAATGCTGTGAGTTCATGATTTTAGTAGTAGTCTTAACTTTGTGCTTGGGGATGAGAAGGGGGCAGGATTGTGGAGTTAAAAGAAAAAAAAAATCATTGGACTAAAATATTAGTAACTTGGTTTCCGATCAAATGTGCTTTGTTGTGTAATTCCTGCTCTTTTGGGTGGGTTTCAAATTATGCCATTGCTTTGTCCTGTGTTTAGGTGTAACCTATATATTCTAGTTACACCTTATGCAAGAGTGAAAAGCTCCAGCAGTTGCATTTTCTACACGGAATACAGTGCAGCTATTTTTATACCTGACAGCATTCTAAAGAAAATTGTTGCTAGTGTAACTTAGCTGTGTTTAGGATCTTGGCTGTAGATTATGTCTAAAGCTTAATAATGTTAAGAAAATTTATAGAATGTTCTCTAAGGGCATCTGTTCTCTAATAGAGTCTTGCAAGAGAAACAGCGTAGGACTGTTTTTACCAAACACAATACTAGGTTAAGAATGCTCTGAAGTAAGTAACAGTTTACTTGCAGAGCTCTCGTACTGTTTCCTAACATACTGGAAATTACTGCCAAATTCTTTTCATTGTGGTTTTAAAGCAATACCTTTAAAATCAGCACTGTATTTCAAGTGTTCTTCCTCTGAAAGGGGAAGCGGTCGCTTCGGTGTTGTCCCAGTGACTTTGTTGGGTCATACACACGGTTCTGGCAAGTTTTAGTTACCTTTACACTGTAGGATTTCAGTGGTGTTTGTATATCCTTTTCCTTCACCCTTAATTGATTGCTATAGCTGATGCAGTTGTAAGTCAGAAATTCCCTTTTATACTTCACCAGTTTGACAGTGGTCGTGTGTGCCAGCGTCTTCAAAATAAACCCCGGGGAACCTAATTAGGTTATAGGTCTTTGCTTTGGAGTGGATCTCTCTTCTCATTTCATTGTCTTTTACTGTTAGATTGAGGAAGCAGATCTCAGCCTGGTCTAAAGTTGTGTATAGAATTATTCTGGCAACTGAAAAGCTCTGATACCAGTGAAATTTACAGTCAGATATGGTGTGGGAGGGGCAATTCTCCAGAAACTTGGTGCTTTTTTTCCCAATTCAAGATGCTAAGAATCACATTTCTTTCTAAGAATTTTTTACTGAGGGTGGTGAGACACAAACAAGTTGTGCAGAGAAGCTGCGGATGCCCTGGCAGTGTTCAGGGTCAGCTTGGATGGGGCTTTGAGCAGCCTGCTCTAGTGGGAGGTGTCCCTGCCCATGGCAGGGGGCTTGGAACTAAGTGATCTTTAAGGTTCCTTCCAACCCACTCTATGATTGTATAATAAATCTGTCTGCCAACATGTATGTTTAGTGCATTTGTGTTTATGCTGTTTGCTTGCCATCTTCAGTTGGCGTCCTTTTGAAAGACCTTACCTCAACTATTCACTGTCTTCTGATGTATTTATTTTTGATTTGGTCTAGAAAATAAATAATCTTGTTCTGTTTGAGGCTGTTTTGAGTTGTATTCAGTTATGTCTTCTTCATATAAGCTTTTTAGTTTCGATTTTATTAAAAGAAAATGGCACTTTATAGTGTATTGGGTTTTTGAAATTACAAATATCTTCAATAAGTTAATAAAAAATGTCCTGTATATACTATTGTATGGAACTGTATATTTGTATGCTGGATTAAAAAGATTTTATAGGGTAGCATTTGGCAGCCAATACACTCAATGGATTTCCACTGGACTCTGAAAAAAGTGTAAGGAGGGGTCTGAGAGAGCACAGGTACAGAACAGGCTTCTGTTTCTTAGATCCAGATCATTTTAACTTAGCAGACTGTTGATGTTTACAAGAAGGATCAGCTCAGGGAAAAAAGGATCGACAGTATCCCATGACTCGCTAAAAAGTGCAATGGTGCTATCTATTTTTTAACTCGGAAGCATTTACAAAGCAGGAGGACTCTTCTAATTGTGTTCTGTGCAATCTCTTGTAAGTGCTACACGGTTTTAATGCAGCAAAAGTGTGTGTGCTGCTTGGGAGTCTTGCAGAGTGGTGCACTGGGGAGCTGTGGGGCTGCCCAGGGCTTTGCTGCTTTCTGGGCTCGAACCGCGTTCTACACCGTTCCTCGAGCTGGAGTGAGAAACAGGTAGGATTGTGCTGCAGTGACATGAAAGCTGCTCACTGGTTTTGCTGGCTAGCTTCTAATCAGCAGTTAGTGAAGCTGACTGGTATATGAAGTGAGTTTGGATAGAGTGAATGATGCTGGCAGCCAGTTGTGGATAGGTGGGGTCGGGCACGTCGTCGCAGCGTGAAGGTGAGAACGTTGGCACCGTGTGGTTGCAGGTGCCCCGTTATTGGCCGGGTTTGGATGGGGCTTTGAGCAGCCTGCTTTAGTGGAAGGTGTCCCTGCCCACAGCAGGGGGCTTCTGCCAGGTGATTTTTAGGGCCCCTTCCAATCCAGACCACTCTGTGATATATTTCACCAAGACTACTTTCTACCCAGCGGAAGCTGGTGCAGAACCTGTGCCTGTGGGGAAAGTTTCCTAGCTGTTACTGGGTGTTTTCACGAGCTGTCACTAGTTAGGGTTTTTCAGCACCTCCTACACAACAGAAGTTAGAAAATGAATCTGATCTATGTCATCATCGTATCTGGAAACAAATCTCAGAATGTTAATTTTCTGTTATTTCTAAATGTACCTTCTGCACAAAATAAGCAGAAATATTAATAGAACTCAACTCAGAACTTCCAGGAGGATCTTCCCCAAATATTGCTAAATATTCCCCAATGTGGCAGCGTGCACAGAAGATCAAATCTCTGTTCTGTGCTTGCTGTGGTTCAGGGGTGAACAGACCAAATGGGGGGGAACAGGACCCAAGGACCGTGAGGCATCCGAGGGCAGCTGTTACTCCCTCCCCTTCCCTGCCAGGCTCCGTAGAAGGAGACAAGAAGCTCAGGGGCTCTTCCTTCCCGGGCTCTGGAGCCTGTCAGCGCGGCTGGGCCCGACTCCACGTGTGCTGTGCGATCCATCGCCATCCCGGGGGGGTTTGTATCGAGTTCTGTATCCTCTGCCCTTAATAGTCCTCCTTCTGTTTGCCTCCAGTTATTCAGTAAATTTGTTGCAGTCTTAATTGCCAATCCTGGGTGAGGCATTTTCTTTTTCCTTTTTATCCTCCCTGGGAGGGAGTGGGGAAGGGGGCTTATCCTGCTCTCTGTTTCTTTTGGGCTTGCCCTGAGCCTTAAGCAGAGACATGTGCTCGTTAGGAAAAAGGTGATGCTAACTTAATTTTATCTAGAAGTATTCATACATAGATAGCAGTTGTTGTCTGCATTCGTGCTCTTGCAGAAGAGGCTTCTTGGCAGGAGTGTGCTTGGGAAGAGGAATCCAAAGATCCATTGTTATAACAAATTACAAACTAGCAATACTGGACTTTTTAGAGGCAGATTTTACAAACCGTATCTACTGCACTGCCACTTGAGTAATACTTGAAGAATAATTTAGTGACTGTTATTTTTGCAACTCTTTTCAGACTACACAAATGAGTTTGCTCACGTAACGTGCCCTTCACAGCACAGAAGAGCCGATGAGTTTTCTCCCGCAGACTGGCTCGAAGAGAGGCTGTTGCATTGCACAGGGCCTTGCAACCAACAGCAGGAGATGTGAGGGAAGTTCAGCTGTTGGAACCTCTGTTAAGCTTTGGCATTACCTGGAAAAAAAAATCTGGAAAAATGCAATTCCTCCATTTGGTTCCTGATGCTCTTTTCAGCAGTTCATGGTTGAACACTTGACGTTCCCAGTTTTCAGGAGAATCACAGTTTCTTTGAAATGAATGCTAGCTTTTAATTGGTCTTATTTTTAGAGTAGCTGATAAATGGTGGTGTCCTAAATGATGTTGGCAGTAGTTATTGCAGTGGTGAGTGCTTGTTGATGTGTTTTGTTTGGGGTTTCTTTATTTACTTTTTCTCACTTGGAACCTTTGGATTTTAAGTAATTCGGGATGAGTTCAAACTCTTCCTGTCTGTATCCATCTTTCACATAAGGTGATTGTCTCTGGAAAATTCTTAACCACTCCTGTTTTTGTCATGTGGACATGTGCTGAGACCAACAATTGGGAACAGACTTCACAGTGGTGATTGGCAGGGACAATACAAACTGAGCAGAGAGAAGGACAGGAAGGATGGTTTGAATCATTACTCCATGTACAGAATTAAGTGAGTTTGGTAGTCTGCTCATTTCAGAGTTGGGTAAGCTACAGGAGACCAACACTTGGCTCCTATCTTCTCTCTTGGCAGTATTTCACTGGGGAAATCATTGTCTCTTTGCAGTCTTAGTGGCATGTAATAACTTACTAACCTGTCTAGTCTGCATTTATCATCCATCTGATAAAATTTGGATTTTATTGTGAAGAAAACTGATGCTGGGGCAGAACAGCCTAAATTTTGTAAGGTGCCATTGCTCTAGTTGTTACACAGCTATTGTAACTGGGACTTGAGCAGACAGCAAGCATGTTTTTTGGTACAGACAATAGGAACTGTCAGTGACTTCTGTGCCAGGGTTAGCTTGGTGTGTTAACTGGTAAGTGAGAGACTTAACACTTTTAGTTCCTTGAAGACAATACATCATTCATATATTTTCTGTGAAATAATTAATCTTTTATCTGACAATACTGGTATGTGACTAATCAAGCATTGATTATACACATTTGTATGTATAACCTCAAATATTTCATACTTCACACAAATGTATTTTTTTTTAATATATGAAAATAATTTCCTAAAATACCTGGAGGTGTCTTTGTCACGAGTGCATAGATTGTGCATACTCTGATAGCCTTTCAGCTCTGGCACGGGTTTGTCTTGTGCAAAACATTGTAACTGTTTCAAACTCTTCTCTTTTGGTATATTATTTTTGTGGGGAGGGGGTTGGTAATGGTAGGATATGGAATATTTTAGGACAAACCTAAAAATGGAGTGAAATTCTAAACCTCCTCTGATACGAGGACGAGCAGTTTGTTCCAGTTGGAAACTGCATCTCCTCTGGATAATAATCTTCTTGGGGGGATTAATAATGTATGATGGCATATTAATGTGATTGTCAGTAGCACCAGCCAGTCTTGTCTTTTTATTATTGTAAGGCTGAAACAGAAACTAGTGGGGCTTTTTCCTCTTCAAGTTGTAAAGGTTTACAAGGTACACAAAATCCGTTCGATGTTTTAGTAGATCTGGGGGGCTGAAGGGACTGCAGCACCCCCTGTGCAAATGTGTCTCGAGGACAGAGCTGATTTCTGGAAGAGCTAAATTTAATATGTTTACAAAACACTTCTGTGATCAGTTTTTGTAGTAGTAATTTTTCATTAATCGGGAAAGAGAAGGAAGATTTTTGTGCTGCTCTAACCATGCTTTTCATGCTTATTAGGAATAAGTACATCAAACCTTCTTAAGTATGATCTCCAGTATACAGACTTTTGCATGCACACCTTAATATCTACAGAGACACAGAAGCATGCACACAGATGTATGTATGTATGCAATAAAAACCCCACAAACTTCTAAAGAAACAATTAGTAGTCTACTTAAATGTCAGTGTGGCAGTTTTTAGTAGATCAAAGGTAGCAATCCAGAATCTAGCACTTTACACACTGCACTGCAATGTAATTTCTGGTTTAAAGTTTGTACCTAGTAAAACAGAAATGATGTATCAAGAGAACTTGCCCTCCCTCCACCCCAAGATTAATTTTATTTTGTTTCCTCAAGTGGACAAGTTTTCCAACTTTTATGCTGGTATGAGTAGCTACCAGTAAATGCACATCTTAGGAGAGGGTGCAGTGAGAAGTCTTGCCTCTGAGTGTGCAATGGTAGCTGGAAGTACAAATTTCTACCAACGTGCAATGCAGTGATGGGAGGTGAGCTAAATCCCCAGTGCTCTGAAGGAGCCCCTGGGTTTCATGTAGCTGAAGTCACCACAGCAGCCTCTGAGCTCTGTCTCTGGGTAGCCCCCATGAGTGCTCTGCTGTGAGGAAGGAGAGACTCTGCTTTCTTCACTAGTACAGGCTTGACCTGTGTCGGTGGGTTGAAATTGCAGGTTCAAAGTAGCTAAATTTTAGCAGGAAGGAGAAATTAATCTGGGGTGATGGAGGGATTCCAAAGTGATTATTTAGAGGTGATCATGCACAATCAGGAGGTTTGCTTCTGGAACATAAGGTTCAATAGAAGGGAATGCAGGAGTATGAAACCTTGACAGGGTCTGTGTCCAAGATCATGCACAGCAAAGCTGCTGAGTATGAGGAACAAGGAGCTTTCCTGGTTTAATGTTATATAAGCAGCTTAAATACAGTGGAGGGTTTGGTTTGTTTTGGTTTTTTTCTTAATTTTTTCACTAATACATCTTTGGGGTTTTTTTGCGAACAGTAATTTTGCATTATTTTGAATAAAAGTGGAGCTTGTCTCCAAGATGACTGTTTTAAAGAATAAAGCTTTGTTTCAGCCAAGGAGGTAGCAAATCTGTGTTGCTGGTACCTTTAGTAGGTTACCTGTCTTTTCAGAATGCCTAAGAATGTAAGAAAACATTCTCCTAGGGAAGTTAAAAAGGCCTCACAGAAATGAAGAAGCATTTTCTGGGAAGGGGTGGTGATGAGGAAGAGTTTTGTATGTAGGTATGTAGGTAGGAAGGAGTGCATCTGAATGCCTAGAGGCTGTCACAGAGACTCCTTGGTTCTCTTAAGGTATTGTAGTTCCCAATAATAGAAATATATGTCACTTTTACTGGAAGAGAGTATTTTGTGTTTTCTAAGCTAGGGAGTAAAAATATTTAGTATTCTAAATGCAGGAAAATAAAGTTAATGGATGCTGCAAAAGATTGCTTTCACCTAACTGGGGAAAGCAGGGTTGTTCCTGTCTAGTTGAACATACTTCACAAGTAAAATTACTCTGGAATAATAACTCAATTGAGCATTGAGTGCAGCTTCCTTTGCAGCAGAATGCAGCTAAAAATTACTAGCAGGAGAGATTCAAGAGGAGAGTCATCTATCTGAAGACAAGCTAACTACAGTTATATCGAACAAACAAAACCAAACAACAGCAAAAAGAACCACAGCAACATCCAAAAGTGCCCCCAAAAAATAGGTAACTGGTTTTGTGTACCTAGAATCCTACCTAGGACTGGGTTCCTGCTGCAGTAGGCATTTTACACTGCTCTGATACATGGCATGGATTTGTTTTATTAAGAGTTTTGAACTGAGAAGAACTAGTTCACATAAGGATTGCTTTTGCAACTATAAAAAATACAAAATTGACCTGTGATGTCTGTCTGGCTTACATCACTGGCTCCTTCAGGCAGTGAATGTCATTTCTGTGTATTGCTTTGCTCACTGATTGCTCTCTTAAAATAATGGATGTTCCCTTCCCTCCTGCTCCTGTATTAGTGATTAAATTTAATTCTCTATCCAATCCAATTTGGAAGGTTTTTCCAGTCTGTTTGCCTTAGTCTTTCAGACTGATCTCTTTAGGAACAAGCACCATGTTTCTTGAAGTAGTTGTATTTATTTTTTCCTCCTGAGTGTCCCATTGCTTCAATACTAGAATTTAGAACAAAGTCTTATCTCTGAATCTTGCCAATGTCATCTTTTCCAGAACATTGATTTCAAATTCTTACCGTATCCTGTGTTTGAATTCTTCATAGACAAGTGAATCATTCTTTTGCTTTTTTTTTTTTTCTGGTCGTTAAAGATGGAGAAAACTTCAGTAGAAATGTACGATAGCAACTGTCTGGCATAGCAGGCAGGCAGAAGTAAAAGCTTTTGACAGCATTTGCAGAGAATTCTAAGGAGACTTGTCCGCTGTGCACTGTTTGGAAAAGGAACACAGAGTTCTTAATTTCAAGAAATTCAGAAATTTTAACTCTGTCAAGATGAAAGTCAAGTAAAATCTACTTTGCTGGGGTTCAAAAGAAGTAATAATATTTGCAATTCTGAATGTTTGAATCCATTGTTCTGCTGCAAATGAAAAGCTAGAGATAAAAGGACTAGAGAACACATAAATTATGTGGTTGCAAACTTTCTACTACAAAAGTGGATGTGTGATTTGAGAATATGGTGGGTTTCAGTTAAAGAACAGAAACACTCCATTTTCTTTTGTCATGTATTGTTCAAATCTAATATTTTGCTTGGTTAAAATTGGACCACTCTTGAAATAGAACTATTATATATCTAATTTGGTTTCTGTCTCTCTGGGTGCCTACTACAAGCATGCACACACTGAAACACTTGATCATTTGAACTTACCTAGGAGCAGTACCCAGATCTATGACCATCTCCAGTGCTTAATACTCCAGTGGACCTGGAGCTCCTGCTGTGGTTTTTTGGAGCTTCTTTATGCCTGGTGCAATATACTTCAGTCATCTCAGCTTTGAGAGTGAAAGCTTTGCTTATTGTTGAAGTTTTCACTCCTAGTGTTACTGGTGATGCCCTGCTCTGGTAAGGTACACCCTGCTGTAGGAGTAGCTGCCTTTCTGCCTCGGTCTGCCAGTCTTCAGGTACCAGACCCAGAGGAGCTCCAAGCTTTAAGCTGTTTGGATAATGTGGCTACCCACGGGTCTCTGCATGATGAACTTGGAGGTCTACAACAGCTCAGTTGGGCTGCTATCCAGACAGTAATTTTGAGTACAATTTCTTTAATCTTCAGTGGCTTGAACGTGAATATAATATGGCAAATGCTCCCAGCTTCATTAAAACTTGAGATGATTGATCTAATGTTGCTTATGTGACAAGAAATTGTCTGTGATCTAAATGGGGAAAAAATACAGGAAATAATGTAAACACTTCTGTGTATGTTCTCCATGAACAGCAGAGAACTGAGTACATGCTGAGTATGTAGAGTATCCCAAACTCACACTGAAGTGAAATGAACTGGATCTCAGTGCACAGCACCAGTATGTGGCTTTTAAGTTTCTTAATTCCACAAGACTAGACTAATGTTTACTTTGATTTTATTATTTCCTTTATCATAATAATTCCTTCTCACATTAATTTGTTTTCTTACATCAGATTGAGAGTGGGTGGGGAGAAGTTGTTGCATAAAAAAGTAATCCTACATTCAGTGTTGCATAATACCATTTGCTTTTGCATTTGGAAGATGTTGCAGAAAACTTGTAATTCAGAATCATGGAATTCTGAAAATGCCTATTTGAGTATTATTACTATAAATATTTCCTTTCCATCACATGATGTTGCACAAAATCAGATCTTAGTCCTTTTCTTTTGATTTGCTACTTCTCATCTTCTGTATTTATAAAATTCTGTGGTGAAGTTTGAGCAAGAGGTTAGTGTGCTCACCTGTGTCTGTAGTTAGAAGACTCTCACTGTGGGAAAACCACTGAAGTGAACAAGCCATTTGGTTGTAGCAGAAACTCTAGGGCTATAGTGGAAGCATCTTTCTTGGGTTTTTTTTCCTTTTTCTTCAAAATATATTAGAATTTTAATAAATGCTTTATTCCTCCTAAAACTAAATGAATGTTTTTCTTTTAGTACTGTCAGTGCTCTTCTCTGCCTTCAGAGCGTTTTCACTTCAGTTCTTTAATTCATCTTGAAAGAGCTGAATGACCTTGGACCTTCCTGCAGGCTGAACATGTGGTATCTGCAGTTTTTTCCAGCCTGGGAAACTTCTTATTTTATGGCTTTCTTTTTAAATGTTATAGTGCATCGTGTTGATGAACTAAGTACATCTTTAAAGTTTGTGTACTTCTTGTTATTATAGGCATTGGATCAAGACAGAACTGCACTACAGAAGGTGAAGAAATCAGTGAAAGCAATATATAACTCTGGTCAAGGTAAGACATTGTTTTCCATTTTCTGTGAGAGCCCAAGCCTTTGATTTTGAGGAGCCTCTTGCAATTTATCCTGTTAAAGTGAATGGCGTAAGAGATGCTTATCAGTTAGGAGTGTTGGGACTTAGTTTTCTTTCTTTGCTTCTGATTATACATCAGATTAATGTGCCCACCAGTTCCTTCACCCTCATATTCCTTCTGAAGGGCCTCTAGGAGAATGCCCATGGGTAAATTTTCCTGCTGTGATAACATTTCAAGCAGTTGCTTTCAACTAGAACAGTGACAAGAGGGTGTCCTAGACTGAATTTATGGAGTGCACTTCTAAGTGAAATAAGAATGAGAACTTGTTAAGAAGTTAAATAAATAAATAGAAATATCTAGAGGTAGATGTGTTTGTTTCTTCAACACATGCTCTCCCCTCATAGCATGTGCAATAAAACAAATATAGTTCCCTTCTTACCTAAACCAGTGGAAATTAATCATTATTTTGCTTGTTTGAAGACAGTGTTTTATTGAAGCTGTAGTATTAAGTTCGGTGAAAGGATATGGAGCTGGAATATGAATTGATAATCAGTTTGAGTTCAGTAACAAATGCTCATTAAACACAGACCAATACACCAGTCAGGTTTGAAAAATGCTGCAAAGTTTACCTGGCTTCTGCCTCTGTTTCTCTTAAGGTCTGAAAACTGTGCCAAAGGCAGATAGGGTGACACAGATGTTCACCTTCCAATAACCATCTGGCTGTAAATACTGGGTTTTAGAAAACCCCAGTTCCTGTTCTCTACCAATAATGATCAGCTCAGCAAATATTTCCCTTATGCAGAGCTACTTCTGAGGAGTCTTAGTTTCTGTGTTGTTTTCTGTGTTGACCCACTAACTCGTGTTCATGGAAGTGTGGGGCATTTTTGATGTGCTGTAGATTCTTAACTTCTCTCTTCTGCCAATCACTAATAGAGTTGCTCTTCTAGCACCGTGTTGTAATTAGTTCTTCTGTAACTTCACTTGATGATGAATGTTTTCCCAAGAGACTGTGAAGTCTGTTACAAAGTGAGAATAGTATTTGGCACGTGTGTATTTTTATGCTGTCAGTATTCAGATGCTTCAAGCAGCTTTTCCATTTGAAAGTACTTACTTACTGGATTTCCAAACTGAGGAAAACTGTAGAAGACCTGAAAAATGTTCTACCTGTTTGGAAATATATAAATGATAAGAGGAATTTCAGCTATTGTTTGTCTGAGTTTTATAATAAAAGTAACACTGCTTTCAGAGCCTGTAAGTAGGCCAATGCTGTACCAGGAACTTGTCACTTGGAGTAAAAGCAATAGAAGATTGGGTAATGTTTTTAATTGGCTGCCTCTGCACTTGAAAAGGACCAGAGATAGTTAGGTAGCTGTTCTATTTTTTTATTATTGCTATTATTTTTTATTTTTTTTAACCAGTCTTACCTCAAAGGTACAAATGAGTGAATTCTTTTGCTAAAGCAAGCCCTGCATGTGATACTCTGGCTCCCTCTTCAGAATGCTGTCGTGATCGGCTGCGTGAGGGTTTGCAAAGGTGTGCACAGGAGGCAATTCCTGCAGTTACAGATAAACACAAACTAGGAAAAGACTAAAAGCATGTTCTACATGTCAAACCTTGTAAGAAATAAATATAAAACTAGTGACTGAATTGAAACTCAAAGGCGTTTTGCCGCCTTGTGCCAAGAGGATTCTGAAGCCGGCTGTTTTCTTCTGCTTCAGTGATGCAAGTGGGGAGTGTTGATGTTGAACTTCAGGTAAAACGTTAAAACCAGCTGTAAAATGCATTGCTGTTTATCAGGTCAAGAAAAAATTAGGAACTATTTTCATATTTCAAAAGAAAATCTCTTAACTACATTTTGAGAACTCCAAGTTGGAATTTTATTTTACCAATGTAATTGTTTGCTAGAAGGTGGGACCACAGTTAAACTACTAGAGCAGGAAATGGTTTGGGTTTTTTGAAACTCCTCTGCTTCAGAATCTCCTGGAAGAGCTCTCCCTGCACTGGTGAGAAATGCTTTTTCAGGAGCAATAGAAATTGGCTCTTCAGTAATTCAATTCGTACCCTACCAAAAGTCAGAGCTAGGAGTTTTTGGGTTGTACTGGGATTGGTTTTTTGTTTGTTTTTTGTCTGAAGTAACATTTGAACAACGACATTCACACAATGCAGTGGCTGATACAGAATTCTTCAGAATGTCCTAGCCCTCTGGTGTGTTGGTTTGTTCCTCTTCACTGCTGAATGATGAACTGTGAGGGACTCCCTTCTGCTCGGAAGGGAGCTTCAGTGTCCCCCAAATCCTTGTTGCTGTTTTGCACATCCCTCACCCCTTGGTCTTGTATAGATTTTGATCTCCCGCTGTGGCAGTGACAACATACCAGCACAGAACTGTGGCAATCCTGTAGAAAGGTCCCATCCCTTTTTCCCTCTCTGGGAGTGCTGTTTATGAAACACAACGAGACGTACAAATTGATACCTCTTTCTCATCACTTCCTCCTTCTCTGGCTTGCTGGTTATTTCTGGCATGACAGATTGCAGCTGTAAGTGGGAACCCATTTTACATGAATGGTGCTTGAACTTAATGGATAATCTGTTCTGACCAGCTCTGCTGTAACATTTGGGTTGAATTGTAAGAGCAGTAGATTGCACAATTAGTTTTGTGGTAGGTTTTCAAGAGCTCTTTTTCATTAGTTCCCTGCTAGAACTCCCAAATACAGTCAAAAGAATTTACACGCTGGAGAAAAATGGGGAAAAGAACCTCCTAAAATCCCTGCAAAGGTATCGAGCTGGACCAGCAGCTGACATGGTCTCTCACAATGATCAACAGTAGATGCCTGAGGAAGTAGAAAACTCGTGTGAAGATGGAGTGATATTTTTATTTGTTTGTTCTTTTAACACTTTCTCAGCTCACAGTGTTGAGAATGTCAGGAATTAGGTACCTGAGTCAGAACTGATATTGTGGTGCCTGATACTTCTTGACAGACTTGTACAGTCCATTGTCTAAGGGATTTCAATTCACATAATTCTTTATTATTTCTAGTCTTGCATCAATCTAGTTCAATCCTCCCTTGTGAAGTTGTGCCATGCATTACTGATTTGATGTGGAATTGAGGGACTTTGGCATGTTCTGGGCCATGAGAGTTTTTAGGGGGCTTTGAAGTGCCAAGTTTGCTGGAGTAGTGTCAGAGGACTTCTTAGTGGATGACTCCAAACTTGATTTGGTGTTACCCATTCTACCTCTTGCAATAGGTTTCTGGATGGAGTTATTTCCACAGTCACCCACAATATCCCCCTTCTGACTCAGGAGCCCCAGGGGGGTTTGAGAGTGGGAGCTTTTGTTAGTTTTGTTGTTGCTGGGGGTTTTTTTGTTTGTTTTTCTTTGTTTGTTTTGTTTGGGGTTTTTGTGTGTGTGTGTGTGTTGTTGTTGTTTTGTGGTTTTTTGTGATTGTTTTTGTTTGGGGTTCTTTTGGGGTTTTTTTGTTTTGGTTTGGGTGTTTTGGTTTTATTGGGTTTTTTTTGTTTTGTTTTTTTCAGATGCTGTCACATTTAATCATTCTTCAAATCATCTTTCTTCAAAATAGCAGCATAGACTTTTTTATTTTTTAAAAAACCCAGGGAAGGGAAGTGAATTTGGGGCAGCAGGGACAGGACCAGCACCCATCACCGAGGGTTCAAGCACGCTGGGGCAATGCTTTGATGTTGGTTTATTGAACACCGTCTGATTTCTGATGTTCGGCTTTGTTTTGCTTGGTACTGAACTCCAGGCAATGTAACTCCAGAACCTTTCTTTACAATGTCTAGTTACACAATTGTTTCCTCGAGTAGTGTTTTCCCTCGTGTTTTACGCTCCCTAATGCCCACTTGCATGCACTGACCATTCAACAGGAGGTTCCTCATCTACCTTGGGAGCTGCCCGTCTGCGAGCCTGGTGCCGTAGGCTCTGCACAGGGAATGGGGTTATGCAGAGTCTTCAGGGTCAGACACATCTGACTTCCTCTGCGTCTGCTTTAGGATGAGCTGAGCTGTAGCTTTTTCTGTGTTGACTGTAAGGGGAAGGGGTAGACCCCAAGCTTCAATACGGGTGTCTTGGTTGTAGAAGTTTGTGTTTGGACAGATCAACCTCCCCTTTGGAGTCAGCTTTGGTTTCTATTGCCCAGAACAGAGTTTATCGTTATGAATATTATTGCCTGACTCATTTATATGCTGTTAAGCAATGTTGGCCTTAGCACTGTTTCATCCAGGACTTCACTGCTGACCTCCTTCTGTTGAGAAAATTAACTCTTTATTCTTTCCTTTCCTCCACCTCATCTTTTTGACGTGTCTGTCTTCTGTGTGAGGCTCATCCCTCTTGAGTTTGCTTAGCTCCTTTTAGTGTTTTGGTGAAGGACAGACCTTGTCAGAAATCCAGGGATCATTGAATGTGGATTTCCTCTCCCCACATGCTTGTGGATACCCTGGAGGGGGGAGTTTTGGAAATAAAAACTTCTTCTTATAAAACCTGTGTTTCTGGGTTGTCATTTTGTGTTTATCCACATGTTCACCAGTTCTGTGTGGCACTGTAGTTTGTACAAATCTTCCTGAGGAGTGTATCAGCATTGTTGCTCTGCTGGTGCATCCTGGAGTTCTCATTTCTCTCTGCAGCTCTTATTAAAAA
Organism: Actenoides lindsayi; assembly: GCA_025331215.1. NCBI lineage: Eukaryota > Metazoa > Chordata > Aves > Coraciiformes > Alcedinidae > Actenoides > Actenoides lindsayi. Next base: position 21,949 of record WTSP01026357.1, read on the forward strand.
TACCTGTTAGATTTGCTGCTCACTCTTCCTGTAGTATTGAGGCTGTTATAACTAAGAGGGCTTTACTTTACAACTATATCATTTGCCTCTTTCATTCTCCCGTACGTGCGTCCCCGTGACTTGCCATCGCTCACTTTGCCACCTTCCATCAGTTCCAGTGGTAGCAGTTACATGGGGTAGAAATCCTCTGAAGCAGAGCTGAAAGCAAGTTCTTGCATGAGAACTCGTACAAGCACGTCAGCAGTGAACGCAGATGGAAAAAGGAGCAGTTTCCCTTTCTGGGCTGGCTTCTCTCTCCCTGCTTTTATACCAGAGAGATCTGGAGGGCCTTGCAGACTGGCTGAGGTGCTCCTGCCTCGGGAGGTGTTCAACAGAGGCTTTTGTCACCATTCCCACTGACAAGTCAGTCCAAATAGGAATACGGTGGTCAAATATTTTTTCCTTTTCTATTATTTTCTTCATTAGACTTGAGCTTTGTGAAGGATGAAATGAGAAAGGATGCTTTCTTATTTCAAATAACTTCTTTTGCCATCCTCTTTAACCTTGCCAGCTTTCTTGCTTTTTCTAAAGTCTTTCTGAGTCTTTTTATGTGTGTTTTTCCCATTCATAAATGCAGCTTGGCTCTGACCTGGGGTATTTTTCCTCTGGCTACCCGTGGAACAAAGCCTTTTTCTAAGTGCAACATCAAAGTAGTTTCGAGTTGACCAGGATTCTGAGTTGTGATGCTTCTTTTTGGACTTAACCAGATATACAGAAGTAATTGTCAGTAATTTAGACCTTCTTCGGGTTTCTTTGGATGTAATTTGAGTGTAATCAATGACAGGAAGGATTTGTGTTTGTGCATTTTTCTTCTGTAAACTATTTAACTCTTTTTTGTTGTTGTTCTTCAGTGTTTGCAGGGCAATATAACTGAACAAAACTGGTTTGGACAAAAGGAAGTTAAGGCTGTAATTTTAGTGATGTGTTTTCTAGCTCCAGTCTATAAAGGCTGTTCTTTGACCTCTCTTCAAAGTATTCAGTCTTCAGTTTCCTTACTTCCTATGCACAAACAGACATGAATTTCCCTGGGTTCAGAAGCGTATGCTAAAATTCTGGTAACTTTTGAATGAGAAGTAGACATAGCAATGAGTGTTGTGGCTTTCGGTGAAAGTACAAATTCTCTGTATGCCTTGGGAATCTTATTGAAGTCTTCTGTGTTTGTCCTGGGAAAAGTTTAGCACAAGGTGACTTTAGGCACAGACAACTTGAGGTGCCTGCCTGGGGCAGCAGAAGGAGGTGGGATTCAGCCCTGGGAAGGGCTGAACCTCCACAGTGCTGGGGGCTCAGAAGTGTGCTCATGCTGCTGGTGAGTTCTGCTGGGTAGCACAAAGCTGCCGTGGCTGTTGTTGTTCCTCCCTCAGCTGCTTGGACCTGAATTTTCAGATGTGTTTGTGTTATTTCCCCTTAACACGTAATCCTCAATGTACATTCTAGTGCAGAAGGAAGCAATGCCACCACCTTGCTCTGCACTAAGCTATAGCAGGGTTTTCTCTAAACAAAGGTGGATGCTGTGCTGTGTTTCTCAGCTGAAGGTGTGGATTGTGGAGCAGGTGCCTGTCCTTCAGCTCAGCCAATCACTGTGGTGTCCAGGCCAGTTACTTCGTACTACAGCTGTTTTTCTGTCCTGGTCTCCTCCAGATGGGCTCAGGTAGTGGCTGCTTGGCCAGATCCCACTGGGGAGAAGATGATTAGCGAGGCCCCTTTCCCTGCCCATAGCCCCTTTGAAGGGGACTGCCTTTGTCAGTGGGTGCAGAGCCTGTCCTTAATTGTCCATGTTCCTGGCACCTCTTGGGGAGCTGCTGAAGGAGGAGGATGTCTGTCTGGGGAAGCTGTTCTGTTTTCATCCCAGTGCTCAGCTTTATCTACGGTATTGAGAAGACAGGAGCCAGTTCCAGAAGGCAAATGTTATCCTTTGTATGTGCTGCTGTCAGTGGTCGTGCCTCGCTGTCTGCAGTTGTTAAAGTCCTTCCTGCAGTCCTTGTACCTAAAGATGTGAACATCCCCATGCACATTATAGCCTCCTTTATGCCAAGGGAATTCTCTTGGGACACTAGGAAGCCATTTCTGGGTTTGCATGAGGCATCTACAAGGAGATAAAAGCATGGTCTTTGCTCTAAGCCTGTCACTTTTCCTATGTTGCGTTGTAGTTGTAGATTTAATTTTTCATCTGTGTACCTCTAAGGTCAAGTAGGGAGCCACCTTAGCTCTTCAGCAGGAAATATTGCTTCTCCTTTTACAAGATTTACATTGATACTTATATAAAAAAGAAAAACGTTATTATTCTTACACAGTATTTGCATTTTGTGTGTATTTGTGGGGTAATTACTGAAATATTCCTTTTCCCTCATAATCCAAGCCTCATTTCTAGATGTAGGTGATTTGCAATCTGGGATTCGTGAGAATTTCCTATCTATTGTTTCTAGGACAATGATCTGCTTCCTGCTTCCTCTTTCTTACTGGGAGTTGGTTTTGCCTTTTCCCAGATAAAGGGAGCAGTCATCTTCAGCAATTCTTCAGTCTCTTCACAAAATTATTTCTCAACATAGCGATTAAAGTGAAGAGGCTGGGAAATGCTGTGGGGTGAGAATTGCTTCCCAGGCAAGGACAGGGGTTCTGTGAGCTGGCAGGATCCTTGGTCCATTCTCCTTCCTTTTCCTCCAGCACAGTTGGGTGCATTTGAGCTCTGTTGGCTCAGGGCTGCACACGCCAAAGCTCCTTCGTAGACTAAATCTTCGGAGTGTATTTATGCAACAGCTTTTACATCCAAACAAAATGCATATTTTATTTTTATGTAGTGGTTTCCTTGGTTTTAATGCTAAGCTGTTTGATTGCAAGCGTATGCTTTTGGAACGGTGTCATTAAAAACATACTGGCTGAATTACAGCTCCAGATTAACGTACCATTAAATATTTGGCCTTTTGAAAACCTCAGCATTAATGTCTCATTTTAGAATGGAATTTGTCTGAGAGGTGGGATTTGGGGGTTGGCTTTGGTAAAGAAGCATTGTGACTTTTGTCTTCTGATGCTGTCTCACTTGTGTTGTTGTTGTTGAGCTTTAGTGCACTGTTAGTACCCCTAATACCTTAGAAGTGTAACTCCTCAGTTCTTCGTCAGCTCTCAGTTAATGTCAAAGCAGATTCCTGTGTCGTGGGACGTTATCCACGAGCCTCGTTTGAACCCTCTGTCATCTTCCACCTCCCCCCAAGCCACCCCCCTGCCTTGTCATTCCAAAGCTCCCGGGCAATCTGACAGTTGGAAGAGTATAAAGCTGGCGGGTTGTTTGGGGAGAACCAAGGTACCTGTTGGCAACTGGTCTCTCTTCCCCACGCCCCCTTGCAGTGCAGACTTTGCTGCAGTTGGAATAGCTCTGCTTTTGGGGTTGGTGGCTTACAGAAAAAAAATGGAGTAAGACTACAAAACTCATTAAAGTGAAATGTTGATTTAAACCCAACACTATTCCTCTAAGAGAGACAGAGGTGCTAAAGTGTGTCCCAGAGGGCTGTAGTGCCACATTTTCTGTTTAAAGGGGATAAAATGGAAGTAAAAAAATACATAAACAGTTGCCAGAAAGGGAAGTAATAGAAGCAGGAAAACCATTTCAAGCCCAGTATTCTGTAATTGATAATTTCTTTCATCCTTGAGTTCAGGATTTTGCTCTCTTTCCCAGGCTTCCATTTCATCTTCGTGGTTCTGACTTTTCTGTATTTATTTTGTTTTGTAGTTTGCTGTTAAATATATTGAAACAAGTCTTTTGGTTGTATGCAAATAGAGATTCCCTTCGGTGGGGTAACTCAGTATTACAGAGCAGGGGAAAAGTGAATCTTGGTCTGTAAGACATGTTTCTTCTTTTGAACTTGCAGGCAGATTCTCACGTGGTCTCCTTAGTTTTAGATCTGATACCATTGACTTATTTTGTTCTATAAAAGTGTCCTACATGACAGTAACAGTTGGCATGACAGTAGACAATTAGCAATTCCTGTGTTGACTGCAAAATAAGCACATGTATTTATATTGTTTGATTGACCTCTTCTTGATCTCATTACTTTAATACCTACAGAGCTTTCTTCATTTATGTATTACAAGTTCAAGTTGCTGAGTTAAAAGAAGCACATATATGTCTATTGTTAAATAATTATTTTTAATGTGAAAATTACTGTAATTTTCAGGAACTGCATGAACTTTTGGCTTTTTTGAACATGCTGTTAGATGGTTTGTCAGTCTATTGCAATACAAAAGCTCATAATAATAAAGGACTGTCTATGAGAAAAACGTTCTGACTTTTAATTTGTCTTTGCAGATCATGTTCAAAATGAAGAAAACTATGCACAAGTACTAGATAAATTTGGAAGTAATTTTTTAAGTCGGGATAATCCAGATCTTGGCACAGCTTTTGTGAAATTTTCCACGCTCACGAAAGAATTATCAACGCTGCTGAAGAACCTGGTGAGGAGTTTCAAATTGTCTCAGGTTTTTAGTTTTTCCAGACCAAAGCACAGTACAACACCTGCATGATCCTGGTGACTGATGGTAATTTTAGAGATGTTTTCAGTGTCTTCAAAAACCAATACAGTAACTTCTGCAGACATTCTCTCTAAAGAGTGTTAGTGCACACTGGCTGTGTTTGAGTTTTAATTGGCAGTTCAGAAGAACAATACAGATGTTGATACATCACTTGAGGCATCTTTCTATATTGTTATATATCTCTTCTTATGGATCTGAATTGGAAATCACTCCCTGAGTTGAAGTCTTTCTGGTTAAAGATTCATTGCTATCAGTTATGGCTGGGCTTGGTTTACATCACAAAGAGAAACTTTCACTTTTTGCAAGAAAAACAAAAATCTAGGGAGCATGCTTAAATGGTGTTAATAGTCCATTCTTGCTGTGCTATGCAAAGTGTCCATTGCTGATGTGTTGGGCTTCTGAAGGTGATTTAAAGGTTTGTCTCACCTAAAATTTGTCTTGGACCTGTTGCTTCTGAAAGCTCCATAATAAAACTGTAGTCACAGCAAATAGTTTTGAAAACTGAAGGTAATGATGCCACATTTTTTTGTGAAATAGTGTTTCATGGGTTTGAGAGCTGTTGTATTCAGAAAGTGATAGCTTCAATTTTATGTTTTTTCTTATAGTTTGGCTTATCTCCAAGCTTTTTTAATTGTGTAAAGTATAAGCAATATCCCAGGCTTTCTTCCCTAGAGTTCCCAGCACAAGCGTCACTGCTTTAGGTCACATCAGATATCCAGGGAGCCACAGCCTGGCTTTGACAGTCACTCAGAAGTGAATCTTTAGGAAAGAGTGTAGGGCAAGAGGAAACATCTGGGGTTAACTTGTGTGTTGTGGTTATGAAAACAGGCTTCATCTCAGAGATGCTGGAGCTGGAGGCAGCATCTGTTGCTTTGTAGTCCTTTCTAGTAATACCTCCATGAAATTGTCCAAGGATTTCTTGACTGTGTGCTATGCTTGGCACAGAATGTGGTGCATTCCTCCAGAATGCTAGAAAGAACTGCTCTCTGAAATTTCAATTCTCTTTTTTTTGAACCTGATCCTTTCATTTCTTTTTCCCCAATTCTTATATCTTACAAGAAATGTAAGAATTTTCCCTGTTTTTCCCAGGAATTTCCACACAGCTATCCCTCCTTTCTCTTCCTCTGTTACTTTTATAGCTGAGTCTTAGTTGAGCTGAGTCTGTGACTTGGACTGTCCTTGGTCTTTCCTATTTCTTAGTACTTGGGCAAACCAATGTGAATGTAGTTCCATTTCTTATTCCCTTTTCTAAAGACTGATTGCTTTGTGATTACCGAGCATTCAGCTTGATGTTTTCAAGGGATTCTGTGGTGTAAATCGAGGCGTTTTTTCCTTGATGATTGTTATTTCATAAACATGATGCTGTAGCAGGTTTTTTCTCCTGATGTGTCACTTGACATTTTTCAGCATAGACTTCAATCTGTAATTTCACTCTGAGTTGTGTTACAAGGTTCTTTTGCAACTCTTGGTACCTAGCCTTTGCTTTGCTACCCAGAACAGCTTCAGTATCAGCAAACACTCTCCCCCGACTGCTCTGGGATTCACTTACAAACATCTCACTGCACAGGCCCTAACAACACTTAAACCAGGTTAAGTCTGGCTCCTGACCTCTCATGCTTGGTCTTATTTCTGCTTTCGGAGTCTTGCATCTTCCTCATCACCTCCTTATGCATCTGAGGATGAGCACTCTTCCCCTGATGAACCTTGCTTTCTTTAAGAGCTTTGCCTGTTGTCTGCATCATCCTTTAGTTGTTTCACTGCTGGCAGTTTTACAGACCAGCAGATAGATATGTAAGGGACCTGCTTTCCTCTGTAAAGACTCATCATGCTGGGTTATTTTGGCCTCCTCTAATCTTAATTTAGCACATAATTAAAAATAAATAATTTAAAATGTGTGTTAAAGTGCAGTTTGAGGATGCTTTGGGACTAGAACTCCAGTTTGCTGATAGCAAGTTCGCTGGACCTCATCATTACTTACAGGAATTCCACAGAAATGTTTATCTTCTTTCAATTGGTAAACAGCATTTATTTATTTCCTTATGTATTTAAAGTAGTCCTGATTGAGAGGAAAAAAAGGTCTCTTAATTTAAGAAGCCACATAACATTCAAAGCAGCATTATACTATTTCAGCTCTACTGTGAAGCATTATCTAATTTATTGTTAGTATGATTTAAAATAGTCTATTCCTCAATTGACTTTATTCAGAAGTCTCAAATAGAAAATGAGCTTATTTCACAAATGTCTCAGTGTTCTAAAACCCCTTTTTTTTCTCACCTTTCCTCTCTCCGAGAGAGAAAATTCTGCTTTAGTTGAGCCATTAAGCATCATTCTGACTAATAGAATTATGCTGGAAAAAAAAATGAAAATTCTAATATCAAAATAGAATTTGAAGTCCAGTGGAAAAAGCACTTGAGAAGAGGACTGTATAATGTCACTGGTAAAGCCCCACACTAAAGGCTTATGTTAATAAAATTAATTGTAAAACTGGCAGTAGGTATTAAGATGAATGGCAAGCTAATAGGCTTTTTTTTTTTTCCTTTTTACATAGAGCAAATTGTTACTGCCTTATTAAATAAAATAGAATAAAATAATGACTGGCCTTTAGAGACAGGAAGAGGAATAAGGAATAGAGCAACACAGTAGGCAACAGAAGAAATAGTTCACAAATTAGGATCAGTTTTTATTAAATCTTTTGAACTGAATTTATGCTTCATTAGGTATTTTCCTGGGAATTATGATGTGTATTTCAGAAGGAGGAGGGTAGAGAATAATGTATTTTCTCCTAAGTGAAGAAATTAGAGTGATCACTTCAAAGAGTGCTCTTCACTTACTATGATCCCTCACTATGAAGTCAAGCCAGCAACTTCTGTTACATACACAGCTTTTGGAAACCATCATTTGGAAATAGTTTCCCTGCAGACAAGGTCAAGAACAAAAGCATATCCATTAATCCTTGTCACAAAACCAAGTAAGTTACTGTGAAAATTTGACCATAAACTGTTGATGTTATCACTGCAACATCTGAAACTTAAAACTTACAAATATCAGATTGTATTTCTGAGGGGTTGTTGTTCAATTTATCTCACAAGAACGGTGCCCAGTAACCACTGCTGTAACATTCAGTGAATTTGATTACATTGTGATTGGCTGATGTCAATCTCAAATGATCTGTGTTTTCAGCTATCTCAAGAGTGTCCCTCCAGAGCTGGTTTGTCTGCTTTTTACTACTGCTACTACTACTACTACCCACTTCTACCTCCTTTCCTGTTCCAGGTTTCATTCCTTATGTAGTAATTCATTATAGCAGTGCATGAAACTGTAGGAGCTTTGTGTGTGTGAAGCTGAGCGTGTCAATAGCTTTAGATTGATCTGCATAAGATTTTGGGAGAACATTTGGAGCACTTGCAGATAACTTGGGTTGGGTTTTTTTTCCCCATGGTTCTTGTCTTATGTCATGGGGTATTGAGATGAAAAGCCACCAAAGTGCAAAAAGGCAAAACACCCTACAAATTCCCTGGCTCCTTTTGTTGCTGTTAGGACATAATATTGTAGCGGGGTCGTGTGCAAATGTTTAAGCTAAATAGAAAGAAAACTAGGACCCAGCTCTTTCAATAGAATTAGAGCTTAGACTGTCTGCTGTGAACTCCTTTAGTGAAGCCAGGTAAAGAAAAAAATCTTTTGGAGTTTTAATCGCTTAAAGTTTTCAGTTTGCTTTTTTATTTCATACAAAATCAGTATTTGAACATTAATTCCATGGTTGCAATTAAGGAGAAAATCTGTTCAGAGATCTTTTAAGCAGTGAAGAACCTTTGCTCTCTCTTCATGTTGTTATTTGTTTGAGGCTGCAGCTCAGGAGGTTCTAGAGGCTGTCCTTCACCTTGTTTGGAGTACATTTGGAATATAAGATAATAGTGAATTAAAAAAATACAAAATACTGACACGTGAAAGAGTTGTCAAGAGAATCTTGAACTTGAAGATGAAGTATGCATCATGTTTTCTGAATTTGAATCCACGTTACTATAAGAATAATCACAGAATCATAGAGTAGTTTGGTTTGGAAGGGACCTTTAGATGTCATCTAGTCCAACCCCTCTGCAGTGAGTGGGGACATCTTCCAGTAGATCAGGTTACTCGGAGACCTCTCAAACCTGATCTTAAATGTTGCCAGGGATGGGGCTTCTACCACCTCTCTGGTTTCAGTGTTTCACCACCCTCATGGTAGAAAATGTTCTTCCTTCTATCTAGTCTAAATATGCCCTTTTTTAGTTCAGAGCCATTACCCCTTGTCCTGTTGCAACAGGCTCCTCTGGAAAGGTCTGTCCCGATCTATCTCATCAGCCCCTTGGCCCCCTTTAAGCACTGAAAGGCTGGGATAAGGGCTCCCCAGAGCCTTCTCTTCTCCAGGCTGAAGAGCCCCAGCTCAGCCTGTCCTCACAGGAGAGGTGTTCACCCTGCAGAAGTTCGGGTATCTGCAGCCTGTCTAAAAGGAACAAAACTTGAGGGGTGGCTGAGAAGCCTTCAGGTGATAATGGAGTAGCTGTAGAATAACCTGGGTGTAAAAGATCCACCTTCTTCCCTTCTGCAGTGCTGAGAACCCAGTGCTTCCCAGAGGATGATGCTCATCCAGTTGGAGGGCTGTGCTCTGTAGGATTGCTTTGTATCTCCAGTATAACACAACAACAGGCATCTGGACTGTGCTTGAGCTCTTGGGGCCATTTTTGGCAGCAATCTTTAGGGGACCTTGCAGAAATCCTTTCTGCCCAGGGTACTTGGAGAACAGATCAAGTCTGCGATGTCATCTTTTCAGTTAGGGATGGATAGTGAGTCTAAGGAAGGAAAAGATGTTATTTTATCCATAGTGGATGTAGTTCTTGTGATAGGAATGACATGACACAAGAAGTTGCTTGTAAATTGATAAGAGGCCCTGGCTCTTGAACCAGCAGTGACTGCACACAGGTCACGCCTTGCTTCATTACAACCTTATTTTATGCCTGTGAAAGAAGTACACCATGGCACAAGAGTGAGATGTCTTTGTTTTGGTGTTTTGTTTTCTAGATCTTCTTTTATGTGCATGTATGGAAAATTGCATCATGTCACTTTTGAAAAATCAAACATTGAATTTTTCATATGTGTCTCTTGAATATATAAGGAGTTTGTGAATGGAATGTTATATACACCTGGGGAACCTGTTTGAGTCAGCATTTTGATATTCTCATCTGTATGGATCATCTATTTCACAAAAGTCCCTTAAAAATTTGTTTCATGGACTAACATTTGCTCAGAAGACCTTAGAGGAAAGGGGAGGTTTTTTTATATATAGATACCTATCTATCTATATCAATCAGACTAAAACCACTACTGTAACACTTGCCTGCTCCCTTGGTTTACAAGTAGAGGATGTGGTGTCTTGCAACCTTCCTGTTGTTCTCCCTATCCTTCCTTAGCAAGGAACTGAAGAATTCATGGAGTATGTTGGGGTAGAAATGAAGGGAAGAATGAAGGAGGAGAGGCAACAGACTTCACTAGACTGGGATCGTAGTGACACAGATCTCCTTGCTGGGATCCTGACTCTTCAGGAACCATGTGCATCAGATGTTTTCAGATAGCATCACAGCAGTAGGTTTTCCTACTCTCAGACTGGCCAAGACAAACAGAACATTTCCACAGGCATAGACTTAATGGCATGAAATTCAAACTCTGGAGAGTTTCAGGAGATGTCAGCTTTGCACACTGGAGCAGGAAAGGAACAGTCTTCCCAAATGGTTGAGAAGAAACAAAGAGCTGATGCCTCTTCTTGCTCCTTTTGTTTGGGGTTGAATTCACATGTGCCTTGCCCGTTATCTGCCTGTAGCAGGTTCCTGCTGCTTACTCAGAAGGCTGTAAGAAACATTTGTTCCAAAACCTAATTTACTTGCTAAATAATTAAGCAGTATTCAATGATTTGCTTTGAGAGACTGAAGATGACCTTGAGGTGCTTTCAGAACTTGGCTTATGTGCTGGTTTTAAAATTCTGGGGTTATATTGCCCTCTGTAAATAAAGAGTAATTCTAATGCTTCTATGTCTGATACAAGTGAATGTTCATTACTTGCTCCTAGATTTGAATTTACAATTAATTTAGAAAGTTTGAGGTGATTTCAATGTTATTGGTGCCGTTAAAAGACTTGTTGGCAGTAGTTTGATTACATCCCAGTAATTCTTTTGGAAAGATAAAAGGATAATGTTTTTCTTTTTTAGCTCCAGGGTTTAAGCCACAATGTTATTTTCACTTTGGATTCTCTCTTAAAAGGAGACTTAAAAGGTGTTAAAGGGGTAAGTGTTGAAAACTAACTTCTTATTTAGGGAACTGTTTTTCAGTTCAACTGCATCGTGCCTGTTTGCCATTCACCCGTGAGACTGTGTCTGATGTTGGCATCCATTAATAATCTGTATGTAGTCCAAAGAACAAATTCAGAATTGCTGTGACTGTGCTGCTTCTTTAGAATTTCGCTGTAAGTTCTTGTCTCAACATACCCAGGGATGCAGTAATTGAAAAGATTCAAATATAGTAGTTTTTCCAACTGCTGTCTGAAAAGTTTTAAAAGAAAGCAGTATTTTTTGTTGCTATTTATAACTTTATATCTGAACTCCAAAGTTTTAAGAATGATTTAAACAATTTTTCTGTTTCCTAAGGACCTAAAAAAGCCTTTTGACAAAGCCTGGAAGGATTATGAAACCAAATTGTAAGTATTTTTCTCCTTTTTTTTTTTTTTTTCTTTTTTTCTTTTTTCCTTTTCTTTCCCCTCCTGGTCCCAAACTGTGCACTGGATCTGTGGGTGTAAATACAAAGACCCCTCTTCTGTGAATCTGTCTTCTGCACTAATAGAAAATATTTTTATGTGCTCTGTGAACTAGTTAGAGGACTGTCCAATGTTTCTTTAGTGTAAAGATGATACTTCATGCTTTGATACTGACCATTGTATTGTGGAGAACTCAGATGACATTTACACACGTTCTTATAACCACGTACATGGAATCTATCAGTAGAAGAAATTGTGATTGTTGTCCTGTGTTGCAGATGTGTATGTTTTTGAGAGGCAAGCATTTGGTGTAACTTCTCCAATATTTCTGATTTTAAAAATATTTTCTTGATACAATACTTGTCATTACTTTATTACTTCTGGACACTTTAAAAAATCAAAAGAAATAGTATTTGGTATCATAGAGGAACTCATCTTCAGAACGGCTTCTGGAATATTTCTTGATTATTTTTTTCCTAACTATTACTAGCTCACATGATAATAGAAGAAATGCTCTAAAATGTTTTGTAATTAACATTTCAGTACAAAAATTGAAAAGGAAAAAAGAGAACATGCAAAGCAGCACGGGATGATAAGAACTGAAATAACAGGCGCCGAGATAGCAGAGGAAATGGAGAAGGAAAGGCGGCTCTTTCAGCTGCAAATGTGTGAAGTAAGAAGCAAGTTCCAGCTTTTAATAATAACACTTTAGCTTAAAACTACCTTGTGGGCCTTCCTTAAAGGTGGTGAAATCTACTTTGTTGTTCCATGGGGGTGGAGGGAGGAAGCGATTTCAATGTCACATAGTATAGCAATATAGAGATCATTGGTTTAGCAACTCTGTACAAAACTTGGCTTCCTTTTGTTTTATTCCTTTTCTTTGCTTATAGATTATTATGCTGAGGTTCTTGGGCTGAAAAGATATTCTGGACATAGTTCTGATTTTTTTCAGGTTTATGGTTGAGCCGTTCAGAAAGTATTTTTGATACCTTTCTGAATATGAAATTTTTGAATATTAATATTTTTAATATGCTTTTTTAAGCTTTCTAAAATGTCTACTAATAAGTGCTAGTGGTGTGTTAGTTCTGTAACACTGGGTTTTCTATTAATAGTTCTCCATTACATTTTAGAGGCGATTATTTTAAATTGTGTAGCATTTGTAGTTTTAGACTGTCAGTTATTATTGCAGGAGCATGAAAAAAGGGACATCTTCAGACAATTGTAAAAGATGAAACTTTGTCTGAAATTTACGGTTTGGGTTGCTTGAATTTTTTGGGAATGTCCCAGTAAGATGTTACCTGCTTTCTATTTTGCTGACCTGTGGTGGACTGGTGACTTACCAGTCAGCAGCCAGGTTCAACACAGAGATAATTAATTCTTTGAGCAAATGTTTCCTTGACTGACAACTGTTGAAAGTTGTGACTCACGATGATCAGCATGTTTTTCCCTGTCTGTACAGTATCTCATTAAGGTTAATGAAATCAAGACCAAAAAAGGTGTGGACCTTCTGCAGAACCTTATTAAGTATTATCACGCGCAGTGCAAGTAAGTGCAATGCTCTGAAGCTTCAGCTGCAATTTTGTTTTCTACGCTAGTGTTTGTTTCCCTTTGGTTTGAATTTGTTTTGGTACCTCAGGAGTTTTTATCATAACTGTAATCTGCCAGGTGCCTGCACCTTCATCTTTTGAGGCTGTAGTCTTTCAGTGGAGAGTACGACAGTGAGTGATGGGGCAGAGGAGGAACAGAGGCCCAGGGAGAACTTTGCGTGTCGTGTACAAAATTAATTTTAGTTCCTGAGGCATTGCTCTGGAATGCAGTTGTAGAAATAGCTTGTTTATTCTGTCCAAGTTTTTAGCGTTTTTTATGTAAATTTAAAAACTATTGTAAAAGCCAGTAATTTCTTTGAGATGCTTTGAGGTGAAACTAGTAAGATATGATCTTGTCATCAGTGGAGCCAGAGGCAAACATGCAGGAACTATGAAGTTAAATACAGGAAAAAAGATTTTAGAAATTACTAAGGGGCAACGTGTTGATTTAATATTGATAAAAGTAAACTAAGCTATATTCTCTCTAACTTCATATTTGTTGGTTTGATAGATCTCCACTGCTAAAAGATACTGTACTGAAAAGCTACTAGGAAGGAGGTTTTGTTGATTGTTGTTTGTTTGGGGTTGTGTGCTGTTGGTTTGGGGTTTTGGTTTTGTTTTTTTGTTGGGGGGATGTGTAATCTATTTTTCTGTTTCTGAACATGGAAGGATTTGTTTTAGTGCTGTTGTTCTTCACAAGACAATCTACTTTGTGTTATGTATTACTGATAAATCACAAGTATTTTTCATTATAGTTTCTTCCAAGATGGCTTGAAAACAGCTGATAAACTGAAACAATACATCGAGAAGTTGGCTGCTGACTTATATAATGTAAGTTTCCTTCGAAGCAGTGTAATGCCTGAAAATGGAACTATTCTGTTTATATGAATACATTGTAGATATGGCTGCCATGCTGTATGTTTTAGTTGTATCTTATAAATGAGAAGTGTGTTCTTTGAAACTTTGAATATAGCTAGACTGGGGAAAAAACATCTTTACTGTCTTATATTTTGTAGTCTGGTTTTACACATATTAGGAAAAGAGGCTTTCATTCTACTACTGATTTAACGTTGTGTTAAAATAAAACTAATTTGAAAGGGGAATCTTTGAATCAGATTATATTCTTAGCACCAGTTTTACCTACCGCTTTCATTTTTTAAAGCCAAACTGCTTGATGGTAACACCACAGTCTTTATAAATGAATTAACTTGCCATCTTCACGGAAGGCAAGTAACAATGTGGAATCAAAGCCCACTTGTCACTCAAGTGCTTTTGTGTTCTATAATCAGAATTACAATAATCCCATTTGCTGTTGTGGTTTGTAGCTAAATTAAACTGCATTTTCATTCCTTAAGTCATCTGTCAAGCTTATTTAATTACTATTTCAGAGACTAATTTAGTTGTGTTAGATAGAGTGAACCATTACAGAGTAACAGAACAGAGCATGGGAAGTTGTATGTCCCTTTTCTCTTGCTTTTCAAGCAATACACACATAGAAGGTGAATACATGAGAATAGACTAGTCTGTGAAAATAAACTCAAATATTACTTCAACACAGACTAGTTGAACTGGTTGTTCAGGACATCTAAAATGGTATATTGGAATGCAAAAAAAATGAATTGAAATTGCAGTTGCATCCAGAGAGCGTGTAATGGAAATCTCTTTCTGTAGATAAAGCAGACACAAGATGAAGAAAAGAAGCAACTTACTGCTCTTCGAGATTTGATCAAATCCTCTCTGCAGCTTGATCAGAAGGAGGTAAATAATTTAGACATGTTATTCTTGGAGAGAATGCAAATGAATGAATGAATTCTGTATTCAGAAGTTGGTTTAATGTTCAATTTGTATAGTTAATGGTTCAGAAGACTTGGAAAATTATGACAAACTAATACTTAAAATGCTCAGCTACATGTCAACAAACCGTAGTTTAAATTAATTTTATGTTTCCATGTTACCTATGAAATGAAATTATTCCTTTTTTTGTGCGTGTAATTTTATATTTTGAATGTGGGTTTTTTTCATGTACTGTAAGAACAGTTGTAGTGGATCAGATAAATGTTTCACCTAGTCCAGTATCTCATCCTTGACAATGATAAAGAATGAGCGTTCAGGAAAAAATAGGGTTGGGATGCACACTTCTTTGTTACGTCCTGCCATCCTGACCTAGGTGATCCTGAGTAACCCAGAGCAAGAACTGGAGTCTTGCCTTTACACATGGTATTCGTATTCCTGTTCACCTGCTACCTCCCCTGGATTTTGTGCTGTGGTTCTCCTTCCTAAACTCTGTATCACGAGGAGGAAAATGTGTCTGTTAACTAGACAGCAGTGGCTTTTACCTGAGAGAGTATTGTGGCTTTTTCCAAGTCAAGGTGCCCGAGATTCAGAAATCCTGACTATCCTGTGGTGACACTGAGGTTTTTTGCAGGGTGAGGAGGTGGAGGGGAGTGAGTGGCTTTCCTTTAGGAAAAGATTACTTGCCCTCTGTTCAGTGTTCTCTTGGGTGAATAAAACATTAGTATTTGCCAGCTTATTAAATATACTTCATACTGAAGAGTAAATTACTCTATTAAGATCAGACAGACATCATTCTGCTGTATATCTGGTTATCCACATATAAGAGTGGTCAGTATTGCTAATATCAAATATACATAAGCATAGAATTTACAGCCAGATGTGCTGAGTCAGCCAAGTTTCCAACAGCAATCAATCCTGGATGTTTAGAGTAAAATGCAGGGCAGTAAACACTGGTACTTCCCCAGAATACCCTCTCATTAGCAGTCTGACAATCTTTGCAATCTCTCCACCACCATATGGATTTCCTCCCTTTGAATTTGTGCAGTTGCTTTTTGAAGCAGTGCAAACTCTCAGCTTCTGTCACAGCTCTGTCTTTCCCACCAGCACTACAGGTGCTGTGGAAAAATTCTTTTCTTTCTTTGGAACTTTTCAGATCTACATACCCTACTCAAAATAGGAGTGCTTGTGAATGTATGATAGAGTCACTAGATCATTTCTGATCCTTTTTTTTTTTCCCCATGTAGGTCCTAACATTGGTTTGGTTTTTGACCAGTGTTTAGTGCAGAGAAAGTGGTGTGTAACGTTTAATCAGCTGTAAAGCTATCACCATATCATCCTGTTTCTCAGTATTACTAGTCAACTCACACTATCTTGTTTTTCCCATCTGCATCACTTTGCATTTCTTTATGCTGCTCTTCACCTGTCATTTATTGTCAAGTTGCTATCATTAGGTCCTTGAGAAATTCTTCAGTCAGCCTTTCTTTGGGTATCCTGAATAATTTACTACCACCCAGCAAACTTTGACAGTTCAGCCTTTTCCAGATTGTTTTTGTGTTAGACACCACATGTGCTGGCACAGCTTTCTGTGAAACTCAGTTCTTGGTTTCCTTTTTTTCTTCTCTGGTGCCATGTATTGTACATAGATGGCTGCTGCATACAGTACAAGGCAAGTTTCAAAAGTTGCTCACAGAGTAATAGGAGGTAGAGTAACTGAATGAAATGGAGTGTTTGGCTTTTTGGTTACCTGTTTCCTGGATGTATAGTAAAAAATATTCTGTTTCAGTGGAAATTAACCTCAGCAAAATCAACTATGCAGCCAAATAAACTATTCTGACTTCATCTGTAGTGTCGACGAATTGTAGGACTCTTGAAAGAACAGTGCATGTGTATTATTTTGATATAAAAAGTTACATGATGAATATAAAAATAATGTGTTTGGCTTGAAGAGAATTGAATTTCTGTCATAGAAGAAGGAGCAATATTGGGATTTTCAGATATTCAGGCAAATCATGGGGGAGAGATCTGCTGTAATGAGAGAATCCACTCTTTTAGATGAAATAACTGCTTGATCATAGTGATGTTCAAGTATCTTTCAAAATAAACGTGAGGACTTCTGCTCATTTGATTCTGCTACATTACCTGAGTCAGACCGTAATGATGCTGGTAGATAATGAGGAGCTTGATAAAACAGCATCTCTGTTGTTAAGGTATTTAGTGGTTTAAGGCTGAAATCCCATGCCAGCATTCCTTACTCATTAGTGAAGTGACAGCAAAGCTTGAAGACACACGGCCCGAGTTTCCCCAGTCAGCCCTCCATCACTGTGTTTATCTGAAACTTCAAGTACATAAAGCAGCTTTATTACTGTGACAGATGGCCTGGTTGGTTGTGATTAAGGATACATTTCCCCCCTTACATTAGTGCCTTAGAATCTCACTGTTGAAAAATGTATGGATTAATGGAAATACTGACCATGAAATGAATGGGATTTTCTCTGGTGGATTTATAGAAATTCAAAAGTACGCTTACCAAAAATTCCTGTGGCAGGGAAACAGTTTGAAATAATAAAATTGAGGCCCTGGCTGTGTGTAATGTTAAGTTTCTTTGTGCAAGAGAAGGAAGTTGAAACCAGTGATTCCTGTCCAAACTGTGCATCGTGGCACCTTTATCCTCTTGAGAGTTCCCATTAGATCAGTGAGATTTCCTTCCCCTCTCCAGCTGACAGGCTGTCACAGGTAACAGAAGAGATTTCCTGCACGGTTGTTAATTCTATTAAAGCATTTAGGATCTCTTTGAATTTAAAATAATACGTACAGCAAAGTGACTCTTGAGTACATTCAGGCAAACACACTGATGTGCTCAATGAGCTCTCCTCGTTCCCTACGCTCCCAGGGTCTCCTAACGAGCTCTTTCTTTCCTGTTGCATTCAGTCCAGGTGTTCCTTTAGCATTCTGGACATCTGGGATGCTCTGACATGCCTGGCTGGCATACGGGCCCTCGCATAGGTGGGACAAACCTATCAGAGTAACCTTGGTCATTACCTGGCTGTTGGAAGAGCACACCTGGACAAGCTGTGACTCTGGGGCTGCGCAGAAGTGCTGGTGCCGCAGCTGCGCTACGGGCGGCACCGTTTCCTGGGGCTCTGTTACGCACAGCGTCTCTGCTTGTCACCCCGTGCTGTCCTGCTCTCAGCTTACAGCACTTCCTCTTCCTCTGCACGAGAATTAGCTGCTTTTGTAACGTGACTGTGCTTTGAAGCTTTGGGGAACAATATTTTAAGGGATACTAGTGTAATTGTAAATGTCTGAAGGACAGAGCCCAGAGAGGTGTGATCAGTGGAGCAGAGTCTGGCTGGAGGCCTGTGGCCAGTGGTGTCCCCCAGGGGTCAGTGCTGGGGCCAATACTGTTCAATATTTCCATCAGTGACCTGGACGAGGGGATAGAGTGACCCTCAGCAAGTTTGCTGATGGTACAAAGCTGGGAGGAGTGGCTGACACTTCGGAAGCTGTGCTGGCATCCAGCGTGACCTGGCCAGGCTGGAGAGCTGGGCAGGGAGGAATTTAATGCAATTTAACAAGAGCAAGTGTAAAGTGTTGCATCTGGGGAAGAACAACCCCAGGGATCAGTATAGGCTGGGGGCTGATCTGTTGGCAAGCAGCTCTGGGGAAAAAGACCTAGGGGTCCTGGTGGACAAGAGGATGACCATGAGCCAACAATGTGCCCTAAGAAGGCCAGTGGCATCCTGGGGTTCATTAAGAAGAGTGTGGTCAGCAGGTCGAGGGAGGTTCTCCTCCCACTCTCCTCTGCACTGGTGAGGCCCCACCTGGAATACTGTGTCCAGTTCTGGGCACCCCAGTTCAAGAAAGACATGGAGCTACTGGAGAG
>WTSP01026357.1:40648-103976 GCA_025331215.1 Actenoides lindsayi
GGGCCACCAAGATCATTAAGGGAGTGGAGCACCTCCCTTATGAGGAGAGGCTGAGAGAGCTGGGGCTCTTTAGCCTGGAGAAGAGGAGGCTGAGGGGGGACCTCATGGATGTCTATAAATATATTAAGGGTGAGTGTAAGGAGGATGGAGCCAGGATCTTCTTAATGTCATCCAATGTTAGGACAAGAGGCAATGGGAGTAAGCTGGGACACAAGAAGTTTAGAGTAAACGTTAGGAAAAGCTTTTTCACAGTGAGGGTGACAGAACTGGAACAGGCTGCCCAGGGGGGCTGTGGAGTCTCCTCTGGAGGCGTTCAAGACCCCCCTGGACACGTTCCTGTGTGACCTGCTCTGGGTGACCCTGCTCTGGCAGGGGGGTTGGACCAGATGATCTTTCGAGGTCCCTTCCAACCCCTAACATTCTGTGATTCTGTACAGTATTTCTTTTGTATGTTGAAAACTTCTTATACGTGAAGAAGTTTAAAGTAAACCAGGCCTTCAATACAGGCTTCTAGTGCCTCTTTTTGTATGTTATTGGTACAAATGAAACTTAACAACTTTAAGTTGCGTAGTCAGTCTTCAGAATCCCATTTTGCGTCCGTTTGGTTAACTATTTCTTTACATTTTTATTTGTTTCCTGAAATCCCCATCTGATACACTCTTTGAAATAGGAACAAGATCACATTGCATTCTTTCCTATGCTAACACCAGTAAGACCCTAATTCTACTGGGGGTTTGGAATTTACTGATAACAAATCAGCTGCTTACTGTGATGGTGTAAACACTTACTGCTGACAGCACATTGCACACAGAAGCCTTCATGGTGCTTCCAACCCCAACTGCCAGCTTTATGAAAGTTCTTCTCTCTAAATTCCTATGACAAATTTGTTACAAAATGAAGAACAGTTGTAACGACCCCGAGTAAAGTAGGAGGAGGTAATCTTCAAGATGTATTGGTTGTGATATTTGTAAGAAACTGAAAGAGAAAAGGCTGTTGCCACGGGACTAATCGAACTTTCCTTTCTTTAGATTTCTTTTTTTTTGGTTGGTGTTTTTTTGGGGTTTTTGGGTGGTTTTTGTTGTTTTTTTCCCCCCCCTGGGATTCTGTCAGATGTTTTGCAGACAATTGTTTCAGAACCACATTTAGAACCATATCAATATGTCCTTAATTATACCTTTTGATATAGTTGACTTTGGGCCTGATCTTTTTCAATGGACATTCAGAACTAGCTCCACTTGGGTGGAGAATACAGTATGGCTGTCAGTTTAGATTATTAAATATAAAAGACTGGAAGGCATTTAGTAAAATTTAATCCTGTAGTCATCTGAGTTGCTTTTTGAAGCCGATGCCATCTCTGCAGGGTTGCACGGAATTTTATGATGTTTGTTACTTGATGAGAAAAAGCAGCAGTGTGCCTAACAAAGCAGTTCTTGCCTGCTTTCTGGTAGCGTTGTTAGAGAGGGGAAAAATGGACTTACTAGGTATGGGGGCTATAAAACTTCTGTTCAAGGAACATGTTTTTAAAATAAAATAATAATACTTGTTTTAAATTATTTGCTTTCTCTTTCCTCTATTGCTTTTGCCTTTCGTGATCGAAGTCTAGGAGAGTAAGTCAATGTTTTCATGAACTTTGGGGGATTTTTCTTCTGATGTGCTTGCAACCAGTTAATCCATTGCATTTAATTGTTTCACTCGATCAGGCCAAAAGTTATTTCAGTTGACTTCATTTACTAAAACTTATGAATTATATACATATTTGTAATTGAATTACCAAAAAATAGTGCTTATTAGCATTTGGTTTTGTTTGTTTATATGTATGTTTTCTGTATATATGCATGCTATATTCTCTTGCTCTCCTTTGGAAATGTTATTGTAGCCTTTTACTCATTGATTATAAGATGGAATTTCTGTGTTTTTAAAAGTCATTATGTTGAGATGCATACGTGCATCCAGACTATACTTCAAATGCTGAATAAAGTCATGGAACCTTGGACATACAGTTCAAGGCCATGTGATGTAAAAGCAAGCGCTCCTGTGGGTATAAGACTTGCATTAATTCTCTCTTTTTTTTAAATCTTTATTTGTGAAGCTGTGGTAGAGAAGAGCAAATAGGTAAATAGGCTTAAAGGTTAGGAAAACTTACTGTGCACATCAGGAAAGGTTGATGGTGTCTTCCTGTCTTTTAGGATTCACAGAGCAGGCAAGGAGGATATAGTATGCACCAGCTTCAGGGGAACAAGGAATATGGCAGTGAGAAAAAAGGTTATCTTTTAAAGAAGAGTGATGGGTAAGTTCTTGGAGCACATAATACATAATGAGAACTATTACCATGTCCCTGCACTGATTTTTAGTGTTTACTACTGTGGCTGCTTAAGGCATGTTCTCCTAATACATGTGCCACAAGTGCTCCAGGATTTCACAGTTCAAATCAACACAGATCTGAAGTTAATGTAGTAAATATAAAGAAACATGACAAGTAATCATAGCAAAAAAAAGTCAAATTAAAAAGAAGGCTGTTGTCTTTCAAAGTCTCTAAAAGGTGATTAAGAGCAGTCCTAAACCTCCAAGTTACTTTTAGTTAGGCATTTACTGAAATTTTGACAGCTTTTGTTTGTCTAAAGGCAAATGTCACAGTTTTAATAGGATCAACATATGTTTTGAAATTATGCCTAGGTAATGAATTTGTGGTTGTTGATGTTCTTACACAGGTTAAGGAAAGTGTGGCAAAGAAGAAAGTGCACTGTTAAAAATGGAATTCTTACCATATCACATGCAACGGTAAGTTTATTTTAAACTTGTTATTCAAACAGTAAATTAACATTATGCTTTCCCCATGAATCTATTGGTCTTCATCTGCTATTACACAAACTTCTGACTGTTGAAGTTCTGTGTATGAGCAGAAGTTGGAGGCTGACTTACGGAAGTGTTGTTACACATGCTCTGTTAAAATTTTTCTAGTTGTCTTCTGCTGAGCACTAGGAACAGTGCTTCAGATTAAATGGAGCAATACATCTGTTCTTCCTGTCCTTTGGAGATCTGGGATGTGATTCATCTGAGTAAAATGAAGAGTCTGCAGTGTATCTGCCTGCATCAGAGCAAGGTCCTGTAGACTCTTCTCGTAGCCCCTGGGCAGCTGGTCAATGTAGTCAAAGGAGTCTGGGCAGATGTGGGCAGATGTCTTGTTCTAAACAGCATTCTGACTGCTGACTGTGCTGGATGACCAATAACTAGCTCATGCATAGATGTCTGTAATACAGATGCTATATTCCCGCACAGGATGCTAACTAGTTACAACATTTTAACACCTGCACATTCATTCAGTAAAACATTTAAAATTATTGAACTAATCAGAATGAGCAAATGAGAATAAAAGCTCTTTTGAAATTAATTTCAAAAATTCCTGTGGACTGTATGATGTAAGTGAACTCTTCTATAGCCTTCTACAACTTCTTCTTCAATTCCTCCCTCCCACCACTGCTGCAGCTTATGACAGTTGATTTAATACTGAAATGTATTTATCAATAGTTTGATAAGAAAACAGCAAAGGCATTGAACAGAGTTTTCAAATAGCAGTTCACTGCTGTTACTCGTCAGGATTGTCATGGTGTATCTATGGAGCCCAGGGACTGGAATCTTAGGAAGTGTTTGAGACTCTGGCAGATGAGTGGATGAGTTAATATTTTGTGTACTTTCAATTAAAAGTGTGAAATTTTGGAAAGTTTTTTCATAATGAGTCCTGGGAATCAGACCCATATCTGCAGTGTCTTCCTAGGAGTGCTAAATCTGGAGAAAGCAGCAACTTTCTCATGGTGGAGCCAGTCCTTAATCGCTCTTGTGACAGTAGGACACAGATGTGTTGCCTGTGTAACTTGGGTAACTCCTGTTACTCTTGTTAAAGGGGATGGTTCCATTTCAGCATCCTTTTCCCCCCTGTCACCCCAAATTCCCCTGATGGCCATGGCTGTCAGTGCCTGGCATTAACTACCTATCTTGAGCAGGTTAAAGGGAAGTCACCACATTTTGTCCTGGAGTGTTGGGTTTTTTTAATGTCTAGGAAGGTATTCTCCTCTCCTTTGAGGGATTGCTTAGTCAAATGATTTATAACTAGGTTGGTAATGGTTCATAGCTTAAAAAAAAGGGTATTGTCAAACTCAGGACTTGCCAATTTAGAATTCTTTGAATTGCCCTATTAATTGTTGTTTTGCTTTTCTTGTATGTAGCTGTGTAAAGTTGTTCATTTGCTCTGTTCCAGTAGCAAGAGGAAAGTAACTTTCTTGTTTTCAGTGATGAAAAGTTCAGATCCTGACAGTCTATTCAAGACTCAGCTTAGAAATCTGAGCCTCCAATCTCATGTTTCCCCCTTTAAGGAATTGTCACTCCTTAAATGTCAAAAATGCCGTGTTGATGAGCTTGTTCTGATAATCATTTAACAAAACTCAGTTCAGAAGTATTTACTGATACCTGACATCTGATGTGCATTTTGTCTGCCAGCTGGAGAAACTTCTATTCAGTATTTCTGTGCTTTCTAATAAACCTGTATAAACCCAAAATACTAAAAAGGCACATTTGGCTATGATGTCTTAAGTCACTTAATTACAGCAGAGAATAGTAGTAGCTGTTTTTATTCCAAGTTCTGAAGCCACATCTTCAGATTCCTACTTCCCTTTTAGAGCTTTGGGATCAAATCTTTGATTTATTTAACATGAGAGGGAAATTGGAATATGGGCATGCTGTAATAAAAAAATGCATGATAGTTTTATCTTTTTTTATGAACTGCAACAGAAAAACTTCAGTATTAGCATATTCTAAATTCAGGTTTGTTCCTTTGATCCCTTTCAAATAAGCAGGAGGGGTTGCCATGAGGTTTTAAATTTTGTTTAGATTTAGCAATCTGTTGATTCTGAAAGACCAAGTCAAACAGTCCTGCTCATCTCAAACATGTTGAGGGTGCACATGTGTAGTGCCCAGGTTTTAAATTAATCTCATGCATGCCCTCTGTCCCAGAAGGGAGAAATAATCCTAAATTAAGACATTTTTTAAAGTAAAACAAGTTTTCTTTTTAGTCCAACAGGCAACCAGCTAAACTGAATTTATTGACCTGCCAGGTGAAGCCAAATGCTGAAGACAAGAAGTCTTTTGATCTAATATCACGTATGTAACAACTTGAGTGTCATCTTGCATTCTGTGGGATTTCTAAAACTATCTTTCCAAGATACTTTGAGTAAGAAGAAGGGTGCAGTTCAGAATTCAGGTCTGTGTCTGGACACTTGCAATGCCTCATGGAGTGTTCAGATCTCGCTGGTTTTGAAGATGGGTTGAATGGAGAACTGAATGAAGAACCTCTCTTGTGCATGTGAGTGACAGAAATACTGTTCATTTGTGACAAGCCATGCACTGCAGCACATCTGCTGCTCTCCTCAGTTCAGAGACATGTTTATTAGCTTGGTGGAACGTGCATAAAATTATACCCCTCAGGAAATGGAAAAGACCTTTGGCCTTATCTTATTTTTCCTTCATTGTCTGTTCTGCTTTTTGAGTGCTATTTGGGGGTTGAGGAAGGTAAGGAGAACCCAGTTTCTCTTTTCTTCACCTCCTTTTCAACCATGCTTCTGTTTGTCTGAAGTCAGCAATCACTTGTCTTCTCAGCCTTATAGCTCATGTGATTTTTCCCTTCTCCCCATTTTGATATTATGTAGCAGGTGTTTGTATCTGGTCTGATTTGAAAAACACTTTTGAAGTTGATGAGTCAACTTACATGCCAAATAAAAAGATGTATTTCTTTATTTCAGATAACAGAACATACCACTTTCAAGCAGAAGATGAACAGGAATACGTAGCGTAAGAACGTTTACATTTTTTTTAAGCTTATTTTGCCAATAGAGGCATATAAAATCCAAAGTAAGAGTGAAAATAGTTTCCTCAGTTAATGCAGTAGTGCTTACTGTCTGTTTTTTCTGCTGTTGTGACTCAATAAATGTAAACTAATTTCTGTCATGCTACAGGGCTCCTTGAAACCTCGTAACATTAAAAGCCAACCAACCCAAACCCCATTTAGGTTGTGTACCCTGCCAGCACATGGTTGTTATGCAGTTGCTTGGCATGGGATAGTGCATCAGGTTATTAGGGTTCAAATGAAGTATGTTTACATTCTTCTTAAACCTTCTGTGTCAACTCTTACTTGCCGTTACTGCTTTTCCTCCTGATCCTGCCTTTTCCTTTAAATTAAAAATAATAAATAGAGAAAAGATCTCCATGTAACACATATACACTGCCTGTAAATATTTTCTATTTTCTGCTGTAGGCCTGAACAGCAAAGCAGATCTCTGAGATCTGGGTACTCAAGAATCCAGTAACTTGCATCATTAATGCATGTTTCCAAACTGATTTCCTTTAAAACCATCTTCTTTCTGCTACGTCAGAACTACTTGTCCCAAGAACCAGTGTGCCACTTTTTTTTTTTCCCCTCCTGAGTACTGCTCTGAATGGCATCAAAGGTGTCTTGTGCAGAACATCACTATCTAATGCTCATCACCTGACAGTTCTAGGAATAAAGGTACTGGTGAAGAGGACAGCAAGCCTGAGCCTTCCAGGCTGCCTCCTTCTTCAGGACTCTTTGCTCTTTTGTTACAAGTCCACAGTCTAATGAAAGACTATGTTGCTCCATGTGTATTTTAAAGGTGCAGGGAACATTTGTAGGGTATTTCAGTTGTTCAGCAGTGTTGGGAGGCAGTGACATTGACAATTCAATGTTGGAAGGCATGAATGAAACAGGAAGGTTGAAGAGTTCTTTGTTATGCAGCTGTTTCCTTCCAGAGTCTTCCTCAGCTTTATGTTGGCCCTTAAGAGTGGTGACTTGCTAGTCATGCTTCCTGCTTTCATTCTGGAACTTAATTATTCCAGGAAGTTTCCTAGTCAAGAAGAAAATACTGCTATTTCTGATCAGTAATGCACTTGGTAAGCCAGAAGTTTTTGTGTCTCTGGCATAGATTAGTTTTTTACTGTATTTGTTGGTTTAAAAGGTGAAGTTTATTTTTATTTTTTTTGTCTTATCTCATGAGCAAGGTAGGGAAAGGATCCATTACTAAGTTATTTATTCTGAATGGCAGATCAATAAATTTAGTTGAGCTGATTGACTCTTGGACTGTTTTGGAATTCAGGCTGGTTTTGTTTCTCATTAGAAGTACAATTCCTATTTGTTTACCACTGAAGTCTAATTTATCACTATAAAGTCCGGTGGCTGAGAAAATTACTTGCAGCAACACGAAAATATTTCAGTACAAGTTAAAAAGTTTCATGTAGCTAAAGAGGCTTTAGCTGCATCCAGGTGTTGGAATACAAACTAAGAGATGCTAACTGTATTTTGCTGGTATTGACACTGCAATCCACCAACAAAAATGTATTGTAAAGGTATCTAGACAAGTGTTGTCTTTCAAAATATGACATTAAGTGATCCAGGTAGTAGTGTGTACTTTTAGATGCACACAACAGCTTGTATTCTTTTTTTCTTTAGGAAAATTTCTGCAAAAATATTTAATTGAAGTTGACAAATCATTTCATGACTGTAATGTGTTGATGAAAAGCTACAGTATAACCAAATGTTCTGTTTTTCCTGTGCAGCTACTGATCAGGTCCTAAATAGCTTGATTATCTAAGGTGTTGTACAAACAGCAGCCTTAGAATTCCAACCTTACTCATTTAAGAATGTTCTGCTGGAACTGCATGATGCAGCTCCTCAGTTAGAGCCAGCATCCTCTTACTCCAGTTTCCTCTTGACTTGTATGGGTGCCTCTGTCTTGACCCTTTCTCCATCTTGTGTTTTGTCCACCCAGTTTCTTTCTGTTCTACCGTTTCTGTTCTTTTATTCTTTGTGCACCAATTGAAAAATAAATGCATAAATAGATTTTAAAGTCACTTTCCTTCCAGCCTCACATCTAAATAGAGAAAAAAACCAAGATGCATTTCTCCATACTCTGGTTTACCTGTCCTTTTCCTAGTGATCATTTTAAACTGCTTTCATAAATAGCCTCACAAACTATTTAAGAAGAATTAAATTATCTGCTTTTTAAAATTACATACAGATTCCTGAAGCCTACATTCTGTTATAGGTTTATTACTGGTTCCCCTCAGGTATTGCCTATAGTCCAGTGCCTTTTTTTTCTTTCCTTCCCCAGCCAGCTGTCTATTGACCTTTAATTACTGCTTGACTGTCCTTCAGAATTCTCAGTGGATTATTGGTCTCTCCAGTAGATAGTATGTGTGGGCTGGGGGAGAAGTGTGTCTATGTATGTGTATGTATACATATATTTATGTGAATATTAGAAGAAACATAACCTCAGGTGTCTAAAATAACCAGATTTATTTTTTTAACATACACAGTATCAGATGCTTTCTGCTTTTTGATACTTGTGGATAGGGGCAAACATATTCCAGACATGACATTTTATTGAATTTCTACCCTCTTTTTGAAGGTCAAGGGTATATCCATTTCTGTAGGAAATGCCTGAGTTACAAACCAAGCTGGATTCAGAAGTTTTGCTGTGAAGAAACACATGTCTAACTTCAGTCTAGAGTTTAGCAAGAGTCTTCAGGCATTTTTTACTTTGGGAAGATTGAAGTGGAAAGTCTTGATCCTGTCTGTTGCTTCTTCCCTGCAAAACAGTTGTTTCTGAACATTTGAAAAATATTATACTGTTCTTATTCTGTTTATGCATTTACCTGGAAACAACAGTGTTGCAAGAGCAATTTTCAGAAGAGATGGAGATAGGTTTAATTTTTTTAAGTTTTTTTTTTATTTGGAAACCAAAGAAAAAAACCCTATTGGGCTCATTATTCTGGGAGGGGGGACTTTTATTGGTTTAGAAATCCTGCAGAAAAATCAGAGGAACTGAGTGTCTAGTCCACCAAAGATAAATGAGTATTGTCTCCTTCATTGGGTCCAGAAGTCACCCATGATGCCAAATTTCTGTTTAGCCTCATGAGTTTCTCCAAAACTGGGAATCTCCAGCAAACCAAGTGTCTTAAAGGATCATAAGAAACTGCTGAGATCCAGAAAAAGAAGTGTAATAGAAGATTGGAGAACTTGTCTTACTGTATTAGAAGACAAAGAAATTCTAGAAGACTTGAGTAATTTTTTAAATTATTTGAAAGAACACTACAAAGTAGAACCAGAAGTTTTTTGACTGCTAACTTGACACTGATGTATTGTAAAATAAAATAAAACATATGTTTTTAAAGGGAAGAAAAAAAAAAATACTAGTCCAGGTAAGAAAAAGAGGCAGCACAGCAATCAAAAGACATTTTTAATAAACTATTGACATTGAATTAATCTACTGTATTTGAATTGTTTCTTTTTAAGTGTACAGCTTGCCCCAAAGGCCTGGTGACCAGCTGGGACTTTCTTGTATAGAGAGCACCAGTCATTAAGAATGTGTGTTACTGTGCTGGTGTTAACTGGGTCTTGCTGGCTGATGTCTGGGGAGAGGGGACCCTGGGGTGCCTCTTGCTCTGACTGTCTCAGGTGACACCAAGGACACGCAGCCTTGGACAGTGGGCTTCTTCTAGCAGAGGAAACACAACCCAACCAAGTTATTGCTCTTAGAGTTTAGAAACTCCTAATATGGAAATCTCTATCAAACTAACAGCTGGCTCAGTCATGTTGTGTTTAGTTTAATTGCATCTAATAATTTTTTAATTGTTACTCCATAGTTGAGTTTTATTCAAATTCAGCCTTTTTAACAAACTAATCAAAGTGTAACCCTGAAAGAAATTGTCAACAAACGCCAGAATAAATGTTGTCTGTCTGAGTTTAATGATGATTTTACTGTGTGTGTTTAACCAAACATTACTGTAATACCAGAAGCAACACAGGGATGCCTCTTTTTCCTGATGCAATGCAGTGTTATTAAAATGGCCGGAGAGTGCCATCTAGTGTGGGCTCTTGTATTTGGTCACAACAAGAGAGAGAGAATAATGTAAATATATTGTGTTCAGCATATAAACTATGAAGCAAATTTGTTTTCAGATCTTTTAAATTCTCTTTTATTTTTAAGGTTGACTTTTCAATATTTTTAAAAAGCATTTTCTTTTCAGCATGAATTCCCAGATTATTCTCTGCCCATAAACATTTAAAAAAGATATGTGTATGAAGTGTATAGTATACAGTGTCTATATACCAGCTCAAGATCTGAATCTGTATTGCAAGATTATCTACATCAATTTCCCTCTGACAGCCTTTAAAGTTCATTTTTGCATTCTTATTTCAGTGAGGAATTGTGACTTTCAATCTCAAGTTCTCTTTGTTGAGGTGACCATAGCCATGTTAGCACATTGCAGATGATTGCAGATAATTGGAGATTGTAAACTGCCAGTTGAAAATACTGCTGTGTAAAAATGTGTATTTGCAGTAGACCTGTAAACATCTAAAAATCACTAAACCTGGAAGGATTTATTTTTTTTTTAACTTGCTCTTGTTCTCAGTTAGATAACACTGCACCTGCAATGTGCTTGTCCTTCGTATGACTGCTTTCCCCTCTTCTGCCTGGAGAGCAGTGGCCACTGAGAGGATTTTTTTTCTTTGTTTTTAATTGAAACATTATTGTGTAAAAGCTTGCAGAGTGTTTTGGGGGGACGGGAGGAACTAGTGCCTTAAATATCATTAAAGAGACTTAATTTGCTGCAGTTAACAATTGCTTTAAAGTTTTATATTGGCTATCGATATCGTTACTCTCCTGGCACCTCCTTTTCCTTACCCTGTTTGTTGCTGGGGCAGATTTCACTCGTGGACATTACCATCTGACTCGGGTCAGTGCACTGGGCCTGCATTTTGAAAGGCAGCTAGACATCAACACATTCCAAAACGGGCTTGTTGTGTCCTCTGTGAGAGAGACATGCACACTGGAGAAAACTGTGGCTATCATTTTCTTCTTTAATAACAGGAGAGACTTCAGAAGTACCTTGAGCACCTACTTTTAAAGCATTTCAATTTACAGGAGCTTAATTGCACCCTTTCTTTTCCACAGCTTCTGCTTATTTGAGGAACCTGAGAACTGTACTGCTTTGGTTTTTAAACTGTTCATCAAAGGCACTTCAGAATTAAGACTTGTTACCTTTCTACTCATTCCTACTTACCTTTTCTCAAATATTTGTACCTCTTACTTTTTCCCCACCCCATCTCTCCCACAATACAGCTCTTCCTGATATACCCACTCATGTGTTGTTCCTTGCAAGCTTTCTACAGTTTACAGATGAACTTGTATTTGCAAATGCAGATCTTCATTAAAGTCTTTATCTTGTGCTAGATGGATATCAGTATTGACTAACAGCAAAGAAGAAGCATTAAACATGG
Organism: Actenoides lindsayi; assembly: GCA_025331215.1. Lineage (NCBI taxonomy): Eukaryota > Metazoa > Chordata > Aves > Coraciiformes > Alcedinidae > Actenoides > Actenoides lindsayi. The sequence goes on from WTSP01026357.1 coordinate 51,993, forward strand.
CATTCCGTGGAGAGCAGAGCACAGGGGAAAACAGTTTAGAGGATCTGACAAAAGCCATTATTGATGACATACAGAGATTACCCGGGAATGAAGTCTGTTGTGATTGTGGCTCACCAGGTATCTCAATTTGTTCATGTCATCAACTTCTTGTTGGGAGCAAAGTAATTTCTGTATTAAGAAGTGTTTGTGGAATGCAAACTAATTTTCCATGTGATGTGTCGATTGGTCTTCAACCTGTTTTGAAAAGAACCAATATGGCTTTCCTATGTTAGTTCCATTGAATTCACTAAAATATTTCTGTGTGTTGTCTGTGCTTACTTCCAGCAGTTCAAGCCCCTCTGGAGTTTGAACTGTTCTTGTTGCACTGTCTCTAGATGCTTGTTGCACTTGACTGGAAGTTGCTTGGCATCACTGATCCTGTGCATGCTCCTAAGTAGAAGTGAGTAATGCTTAGACAATGACTGTGGAAAAATTGCCCTGGCCTGGATCTCACTCTGAGGTTTTTATCTTGGCATGAGACTACTGGAATTGCACTATCAAAACTGTTCAGAGGCAGAATAAGTAGTCTCGTGCAAAGAATGAGACCCAGAGCTCAAATCCTATCAGATTGTACCTTCAGAAGCACAGCGTTACAGGTCAGTTGTGTGGTGCTTAGAGCTTGAGAAGAGTCACCTTGGCATAGAGCTGCAGAATCCATGTGGTCGTTGGCAGCTGTGACAGCTTTCACATCTTCAAGAAGGTGCTATTCAGTTGGAACTGAGTATATAGTATGTAGCTTGAAGGTGCTTACTGATGCAGAACTGGTCCAAATAACAAATACCTAGATAAAAAGGCCAAGTGGAATATACTTATGTCAAGTCCTGGAACTGGTTCATTCAGTTCTTTCATCGTGTAATGCTACAGAAATTTTGGAGTACAGTTCTCATTCATCTTTTAATTTATAGTGAAGTTTTAAGCTTCATTTCTGCACCCCAGTGTGCTGCTTTAAAATTGTTGGCTCGATGCTTTAATAGTTACTGTGTAAGAACAAGGAAGAGATTAATCTGAAGACATGTATGTATACACAATATGTCTGCAGCATTTTCTTTCTAAAAATTGGTCGTGCTTCCTGTGTAGCATTTACAGTATAAAATCTATTGGAATATTACATGCAGATCTCCTCCGTTACAGCAGAATTTTTCATTTGTTTTTTTTCTACTGGACTAGCCAGTGTTCCTTAAATCTTCTAATTTTCTACACCATATTACTATTTTAGATACTGGAAAAAGCTATGGTTAGTCTTCTATGAAGAAAGACTATTTGAAGGTGAAGAAGTAAAGATTAGAACTTCAGAAGTTCCCAACAGTAGAATTTAGGAGATTGTTCCATTTAAAGACCAGAAACAAAAACCTTACTTTCTGCAAGAACCAAATCCTAAATTTATTCAAATGCAGTCATTCAGTATGGATTTATAAGTATAAATTCGGTGGCTTTGGGGCTATCTCTAAATCTAAAAACTTAATAGTTCTGTTGGTAGCTATTTGTGGTTAAACTCACACTGCAGGTTGGAGAAAAGTGTGGAATATTCGTAGTTGATTTCCATTTGTTAAAGCATTAAATGATGAGTCATTTCAGAATACACTGGGATTTCTTACCACCATTGCAATGCTTTTCTTGGACTTGGATTAAATATTTCGTTTTTCCATTCTACAGATCCAACGTGGCTATCAACTAATCTGGGCATTTTAACCTGCATTGAGTGTTCTGGAATACACAGGGAAATGGGTGTCCATATTTCTCGCATTCAGTCTTTGGAATTAGACAAATTAGGAACGTCTGAACTCTTGGTAAATTCCTTTAGTTTGTATCATTTTCTGGTTTTTTAGGCAAATGTTGACCTGTATATAGGAAACATTCGGCTGTATAATTTATTGTTTTTTTTTTTTCAAGGTATGGGTTTTGCAGAATGTCATCTTCATATTTTTGTATGTATCTTATGGAAGGGTTTTTACTATTACATTGTATCATTGATACTTTTGACCACTTGTCACTGCTCATGTTCACTTTCTGAGATTTTGCAGGATGAATATTGACATCCACTGTGATTAGTGCTGTCAGAATGTTGTCTGTTATTAGCTGACCCTGATCCTAAATCAGCGCAGTCTAAAATGTCATGTGATTGAAAAAATGAAAGTGAATTTAACTTGAGAAGTGAAAATGAACATTCCTCATTTTTACAGAAAAATGTTGACTAAATCTTTTAATTTGATAGAAGAAACCCTGTAGCATTAAACTTATGAGAGGAATGTGATGTGAGACTACTGAAAAAAAAAATAAGGCGGGAAGGGAGGGAAGAAAAAAAATAGAAACAAAAAAACATTCCCAGTTACAGCAGGTTTATCTGCCCAGCTGTGTTTGGCCTGTGAGAAGAGACATCTAACAGAAATTTTCTATGGGAAAATTGAGAGAAGATAGAAGGGAATTCTGAATTTGTGTGTAGGTTTAACATCAGCACTAGTACTCTTTTTGAAATCTTGTTTACAGACTTGCTGTTCGTTTAAATCCAATTTTACTGAGCATGACTTGACTTGTGGACTGAAGCTCAGGCCCAGTGGAACTCCCTGATCAGTGCACTAGCACTGTGTCAGTGTCCATGCTTCTGTCTGACTTAATATTGTTTCTTTTATCCTGTTTTTAGCATTCTGTTTTAAAGCAGATAGTCTTGAAATACAAATAATTAGCTGTGACTGTTATACAAGTTCTGGATGATAGGATTTACACCTAAAAATATGTTTTTATTGCTTTATATTTCAATGTAATCACTGTGCTTTAGTTTTGCAGTCCTGTGTGTTCCATCTTTGAGTAACAGTGTGGAAAATGCACAATAATAGTCCAGTTTCTAGGTTGCTCTTAGCACCCAAAATCACCCCACCCTCATATATATGTTTTGGTTTTTTCCTATTGCAGCTGGCCAAGAACGTAGGAAATACTAGTTTTAATGATATTATGGAAGGGAATTTACCTAGTCCTTCACCTAAACCCAGTCCATCAAGTGATATGTAAGTTCTGAATCTCTAAAATCTTTTAAGTTTACTGTGGAATATATCTGTGTGGTGTAAAATGTCAAATGGTAACCAAGGCAGAGGAGGGCTGGGGTGGCACAAGTCTGGGGTTTTGTACTCCATGCAGTTTCTTGTCCTGTAGCCACATTTTAACTGCCTTACCTTCGCAGTGTAGAAACTTTGTAAAGTGTAAACTTTTAAGTTTGGGCTTCAAGATTCATTATTCTGAATCTTGAATGTTTTTGAGTTTTGTAGTACATAACCTTCAAGTTATGAACACAGTTGGACTAAATGACACTCGCTTCAGGTGCTGTCTGGAGATGGTGACAAGCTTTTTCTGCCTTTCCCTGGTGTAGGAGTTGCACAGAGAGCATAAGAGATGTGGTTTTGCCATGGAAGACCTTTTAACTGATTTTGCTGACTTCTGTCTGACTTAATATTGTTTCTTTTATCTTGTTTTTAGCGTGTTTTTCATGCTTCTCCTGTTTGTAACATGTAGAGATGTTTCCATGACAAATCACACTTCAGGCTTTGTTTTTCCTTTGGTCTTAGTCCTCAGAGTCAAGAGTAATTTTCGTGTTTCACAAGAAGGCAGGACAGAATTGAATATGTACCTCATTTGGGGCTTGTTTGCAAGAAAGACATGCGTTATAATAATGAATAACCCAGTCTCTATCTGATAGTTTTCCTTTTCCCTTCTCAGCTCCTGAGTTAGGCAAGGTGATTTGAAATTTAAATCGTTGACCCATTTTTCTAAAAATTTCTAAACCGAGCTCTATTTTCACACCCCACAGGACTGCACGTAAAGAATTTATCACTGCTAAATATGTAGATCATAAGTTCTCTAGGAAGACTTGTGCATCTGCAGCAGCTAAACTGAATGAATTACTTGAGGCTGTCAAATCCAGGGATTTACTTGCACTAATTCAAGTCTATGCAGAGGGGGTAGAGCTGATGGAGCCACTGTTGGAGCCTGGACAGGTAAGCTTATCAGGTAAACAAAGCACACTGTTTTAAATAACGGGTATTTGCCAAATGTCCAGGACCTGGGGCTGTTACTTTAGATCCTAAACCAAGAGAAATAACAGATGAAAATGGTGGTGTTTGAGTTCCCTTAATGTGGCATCCTCGTAAGGAGGGCAGAGACGACTGTATCTGTTGTCATCAGTTGCTCTAAAGGAATGTGAAAGGCAATGGCAATCTCATACACTGGTTTAGGTGCAGCTGCAGTATGTTGAAAAGCACCTGTTCTGCAGTGTGTTTATTTTGGGAAAAGGCCCAGAGAGAGAGGTCTGGACTTGATAATGCAGGGTCACCTGATGCTACAGGCAGCATCCTATCTGCTTTTAAAGTAGTTGCTGAAGTAACCCAGCACTGACTGTGTACAGGTCTCTTGTTTACTCTGTGTGAGCAAAGAGTAAATCTGATGCCTTCGCAGCTTCTGATAAAACTTTCACAGAGTAGAAATTCTTTCACCCAGGAAGAGAGATATAAATATTTTAATAAAGTTCTAAATCCTTGATCTTCCTTCTGATGTCAGTAAAGGTTTTTCAGAAAACTCAGTCCGGGTTGACCTCAAGTATTCACACAGAAATGTTGTTCAAGAGCAACATAATCTGCTTTTACAGATAGTTGATGCTCTATAACCACTGGGTGAGCAATGTTTTCTCCCATTACTTTTGAACCCCACTTGGAGAGATCTCAGAGAATGTTTTCACCAAGTTCTGTGTAAACAGCTAATTTGGCAAAGGAGAGAGTGCCTGTCTGTATCGAGCGGAGGGAATAAGTTCAGTACAGTCTCAGCACTTGAGATATCACAGAGTGCTTATTATGGAGACACATTACAAACTCTCCAGCTAGAAGGTAAACTTTCTGTATCTGTCATCCATAGCAGTCACCACAGAATGAGCTCCTTAGTGTTTCTCAGCTACTGCAGGCAGTGATACCTAGAAAGGTGTGAACACCAATTGAAATGTAGCCTGCACTTAGGACATTTGTAGCAGCACTCTCCACTGTAGATTCTCTGATGTTTGTTAAAGTCATATTTTCTTTAAAAGCTGTGACTTTATTTCTAAATATATGTACTGTAACACAATTTTTATTAAATGCCCTTTATGATCAATAGGAGTCAATAAAATCTGGTTTTAGATCTTCTCATGCAACTCTTAAACTGAATTAAAGAGCATTTCTATTTTCATTTAAATGAATTAATGCATTTGTTATATTTATAAAAAGTCCACTATGATTCATTTTAAGTTCAACAAGGAGGAGAAGGATTATATGCTAGGAACCACCCAGCTGGAAAGCAGCTTTGCAGAAAAAGACCTAGAAGTCCTGGTGAACCCCAAGTTGAACATGAGCCAGCAATGTGCCCTTGTGGCAAAGAAAGCCAATGGTATTCCAGGCTGCCCTGGAGAAAGCATTGCCAGCAGCTCAAGGGAAGTGATCTTGCACACTGGAGAGGCCACAGCTGGGGTACTGTGGCCAGTTCTGGGCTCCCTAGTACAAGAGAGGCTTGGCCGTTCTGGAGAGAGTGCAGTGAAGGGCCACAAACATGTCAAAAGAGTCTGGAGCACCCGCTGTGTGAGGAAAGGCTGAGGGCTCCAGGTTGAACAGTCCCAGGTAAGGGAATGCTCAGGGGGATCTTATCAATATATATAAGTACCTGAAGGGAGGGTGCAAATAAGATGGAGCCAGACTCTTTTCAGTGGTGCCCAGTGACAAGACCGGAGGCAATGGGCACAATCTGAAGAAGAGGAGGTTCCCTCTGAACATCAGGAAACACTTGGGTTGGTTGGTTTGCTTGTTCTTATTGTGTGGGTGACTGAGCACTGACACAGGTTGCCCAGGGAGGTTGTGGAATCTCCATTCTTGGAGATACCTAAAAAGCTGTCTGGACAAGGTCCTGGGCAACTGGCTCTAGGTGGCTCTACTTGGACAGGGAGGTTGGACCAGGTGACCTCCAGAGATGCCTTCTGACTTCAACCATTCTGCGAATCTGTAAGAGCTTTAATGTATGTAGGACTATGATTTCTGTGGATTTTTTTTTCCTTGGTTTTGTAGTAAATAGTGCTGTGGCTGTGCTTGGTGCTCACCAAGGTGTCAGAAAGCAGCAAGTACTGTAAACTCACTCAGTATTCCTTGACAGGATCCCTTTTAGTTCCTAGTAGCCAGAATGGTTAAAGGCTCCTCAGGACTATTCCATCCATCTGGGAAAAAGGGAAGACTGACTGTGAGGTTATGATTTCAGAAAGTGTGATGCCATTTCCTTTGAAGCACACGGTGTCTTGTAGAGATTAGGAAGGCAATAACAGTTGTCATTATCATTTCCTGGTAATATTTTTCTGTTAAGAGACTTGTTGTAAAAGAGTGAGTGACATATATATCCGTAGGTCTGGTATTATAAGCTTTGCAGAAATAAAGCACAACAATCTAACTCACATTTCCATGTGTTTAGGAGCCAGGTGAAACAGCACTTCATTTGGCAGTCCGGACTGCTGACCAAACCTCTCTCCATCTGGTTGACTTCCTTGTACAAAACTGGTATGGATTGCTCATTTTTCATTAAATTGTGCACGAGAAATGTAGATTTTCAAAGCCGTCCTTGCAGTGCTTTGGACAGTGTTTGCTCATCACTTACAAACATTCTCCTTAGATACGTTTCAAAAGAGCATAATTCAATACATTTGAGTTGCCCTTTGTGCTCCTAATGAGTAGAGAGGGAGGGGAAAAAGTGTAGATTAAAACCATGGAAAGCAGTTATATAAAAATAGGATGAAAGGAGGAACTATGTATAGAAAAAGAGAGGATTGATTTAGAACACATGAGAGTATGAAAAGATGCAGATGAACAGTTCAGGTAAAGGAGGGGTGACAAGTAAATGTTCCAAATACAGGAAAAGTTCAAAGACATGCTGAGTGGAAAATTAGGATCTTTCTCAGAAAATTATGTATAGGAACTAGACTGACTTTGAAGAACATGTTCTAATAGTTAATAAACTGTATTAAAGCTACTGAGAACATAATCTTAACTAGTGATTTTCAACATCTAGTTTACTGGCTGAGCTATTCTTTGTTGTCAAGAAATGTGTTCATAGAAGTGAAAAAAACAAATTAAAACTTTTTTTTTTTAATCAAATGGTGTAGTGATACAACATTGTTTGTTTTAATGTTTTGCAATAAAGGTAATAACTGAATGAGATCAATTCCAGCCCACTTCCATAGCATGCTATTGAATGAAAAGCAGCAGTCAGTTGCTGTGTCAGATGGTGGGTTTTGCAGAACAGTGGGAGAGGAGGGTTGGGGAAACCCAGGAGACTGATCACAACTTGCCTGAGCTGCTGGGGGAAAGGCTCGAGGATTCCTTTAATTTGTGTTAGAGAGAAAGTTTGGTCTTCTAGTAACAGCACAGACTTGGAATGGATGTTCCTGACAGCAGCTTTCTTACCACTACTCCTTCATGTAAAGTGGAGTGCTGACTGTAGTAGGAGTGTTACTAAAGGAAAAAATAAAATAAAAAATAAGCTACTTTTTTTTTGTTTGAGATCATAACTTGAAAAATATTTTAGAAGCCTAAATTATTCTACTCAGCATTTTTAAAGGATGTGTTATGTTGGATGATGATTTAAAATGGTTTTGTTTAGTTAAGAAGCTTCCTAGTTTCTTCAGACAACTATCACCTTTTACGTGTTTCTGTCAGCTGTCTGCATGTGACAAAAATACAAATTTAAAAGCTTCTTTACAGCCATATGGGCTCTGCACTTACTGTTCAATATGGGTAATACTGAGTGGAAGAAAAGCTGCCATCTTCTGAGCTTTTCTTTTCATTTTTATAACTGTATTCTATTGATCCCAGTAAGTCAGTGACTTGTTTTAGAAATTGGACACTGAAGGATGTACAGTTCTCAAAAGCCCCAGGAACCCCTTTGCACAGCTTGTCTTGCCCTAACTCAGTCTGTATCCTTATAGTCCATCTTCTAACTCTTTTGTGCATGCTCACAGGACCCTCTTCATAGTTTCTTGAATGCGTGGGCTTTATTAACCTTTTCTAACTGTATAAAAATGATTTTTCAGATATTTTTTTTTGTTGGGCTAACTTAGCATGTTTGAAAAAGAAATTCCAGTTAAGTGGTAAGTGGGAAACAACTGGTGTGACCTTACAAAGTATTAGGTTTGAATCTTTTATTTTTTTTTAAATGCACATCTGTAGTTGCTCAGTCCTTTTCAACCACAGCTCAGGAATTTCCAGTACCTTTGGAACTCTCCTTAGCAGTCTTTTAATGAAATGCTCAATTGAAAAATGTTTATTTCTCCTTCTACTTCATATTTGTCCAATACGGTATTTATGTATTTATCATTTATAGATATGGTAGATCTGAAAAGAATAGCACAACATACTGTGTTTTTCTTGATTTTTATTTTTGTGTGTGTGTTTAGTGGAAACCTGGATAAGCAAACAGCGTTGGGTAATACGGTTTTACACTACTGCAGTATGTATAATAAGCCTGAGTGTTTGAAATTGCTCTTGAGGGGGAAGCCAACTATTGATGTAGGTAAGTTCATGATATAAAACTAGGAAATAAACATTTCCTAAAATTTCTGTCAATTATTTTAACCACTTTTATATATGTCTTGCTGTGTTAAGTAAACTTTTACAAGGAAAAATAGAACTATATTAGAAAGATGAAGACTTTACCACTGACAGCCCTGAAGGAAGCATTTAGTTAAGAAATGGAACTTAAATTCTTAGAAAAAATAGTGACCAAAATTTGCTAATACAAAATAACAATGGTAAACCCTAGTTATTCTGCAGGATTTTTCTGATTAATTGTAAATGTCCTGGAATTTAGGTTTGTGTTTATATTGTAAAAGTCATTTTGTACTTGTATGTTCTAATGCTTCAAATGACTGCTCACAGTAATCCCACCTAGATGCATGTGGGCTTTGTGTACACAACACTTAATTCTTCTTTTATTATTAATGTCAGTTGGTACTGTGGCTTCGCTCAGCATGCCCTAGCCACCACTGCACCTGATCAGGAAAGGGATGGGGTTTCTCAGCTGCCTGTCTTCCTCTGTTTGCCATCTACATGTGTGAGATAGGTAGAACACTTGCTGTACCCAAATCAGTCCCTTTTTCATCACGTCTCAGCAAAAGTTTAATTTAGAATCTCTGTAAATTGTTTGTTCACACTTAGGACAACCTCTGGCTTAGTAGATGCTCTCTTTTCCCTGCCATATACTGAGAACTGGAAAGGTATTCATGAATCCAGCTTGTCAGGCTCAGGAACTAAGTGTTATCAGCACATCTATAAAACATGGGCATTCTGTCAGTTCTTGGGATAGGAGGGAAGCTTTCTGGACAGTTGGTGCAGACTGAAGAGTAGGGAAATTTATTTCTCTCTTTTGTCATCACCATTATTTTCCTCCAGTGCCCAGGCCTCAAAACATCAGGCTTATATTTGAAGATTGCAAGTTTGAAATTTTTGTAGTCTCTTAAGCTATCTCTGTATTACTTCAGTTAAGAAATATGATCTTTTCATTGCTTTTCATATTAAAACTCCTGAACCATCTCTGATCTTTGCAGAAGGAACCCTGCTTCTTCTAGGGATCTTAATTCTTTGGAATTTCTAGGCCTTTCTAGATGACTGATTTGTATTTTTCTACAATTTATGACTGGCATTCTATGTGTAATTTTACATATAGATATATTTGCTTATGAGACCTCAGTTCAACTGTTTTCAGTTCCAAATGACAGAAATGCTTTACAGTCTGGGTACAGTGTAGGGCACACGCTCTGCCAGATCCAGGGCATTTACAGCTATGCTGTAAGAATACAGTTTACCTAAGGTTGGGATGTAGTGGTTATTTTTGTTTCCTGGAACTTGCTACTGGGTATCTAGGAAGGATCCCATTAGATGTTGTGCCTGAGGACCTTCCACAGTGGAAGGCATTATTTTAAAATGTCAATTATTTTATAGCCCTTATCAAGAAGAAATAGCTAGAAAGTTTTAAAATTATTTTTGCTCAAATGTCATCTGTCTTCAAATTCAGTCTTCAAACCACTCCATATTAATCAAAGTAAAATGTGCTTGGATCAACATTGGCTTTCTTTAAAAAATAAATCTTAGAATAGTGTTCTTTTTTAATCCATCTTACCCTGTCTGCTTGCTTTTCCTGCTTATTCATGTAAGAGTCTCACTGGCAAAGGAGTTGAGTGGAGATTGAAATGACTATATTTCTTTATATTCTCTGCTAGGCTGGTTAGGAGGGATCTGGGAAGTGTCCCAGCAGATGCTGCTGTTCAGAAAGAACCTGATGCTACATGAAATGCATGAGCACTTAGAGTGGAATCTTAAAGAGCTGCAGCTGCTATAGAGTAAATAGACGTTTTTGATCACTTTTAGAAGTTACTCTGCTAAAAATAGTGAACCTTAATGAACTGATTCTTGAGACATCTGAAAGAATTGCTCTCTGTTTTCATTGTTCATTTTGTAGTAAACCAAGCTGGAGAGACGGCTCTGGACACAGCAAAAAGAGTGAAAGCTGTCCAGTGTGAGGAACTGGTAAGAACCAGGGTGGGGGGAGGCAAGGGCAGGATGGTCACTTCTTTAAAGATGTGCTGTAGGTGAGATACCATCAGCACTGTATCTCAGCCTTGGTCTGGCTGCCAGCTGGCTGTGTGCTGGTCTGAAGGCCTTGCCATGGGTGTGTGTTTTCCAACTTCACAACAGTCATTTTCTTTGGAACACTTTAAGTAAAAGATGTTACTTCTCTTGGAAATGCTGAGTTAGTTGAACTAGCACATTTGAAGACCTTCAATATTGGAGGGTCAGGTATTTGAACACCAATTAACACGTTGTTCTAGGACATTTGGGCTTCCTTACGTCGGAAGTTCTTGGAAACGTTTCTATCAGGAGTGCAAAACAACTGCAGAAATATTAAAGCTGTCGAGACCTTTTAGGTCTGGATCTTTGTTTGACTTCTGCTTTGGCTTTTTCCAGTTTATTTAATGGAACAGATAGTTCAGAGAGAGTGAAAGTCTTAAAAGGAGAACCGAAAGAACCCAAATAAATCTCCTCAAAGGAGAAAGAAGCGAAAGTGTAATGTCTGGAAGTAAGGGTAGAAAGAAAAATAAATTGTCAACCACCGGCTTCTGTGGGATTGTGGGACTTTTCTCCTCTACTGAATGTGATGAGAGCAAAAATTTTGTAGAGTTTTGAGAATGTGTTAACAGATGCCACTCAAGGAAATCCCTGGAGTTCAAGAAAGAAAGGTGGTAGAGTTAAAGGACTTTTACAGATACTCTGCTGAAGCACTTAGCCAGGACTAAGGATTCTACATCAGACCAACAAGCTTACTTGTTCTTAGCCCCCTGAGGTGCTTCTCACCAGCATGCATTTAGTAGGCAAGTGAATTTAAGCACCATCAAGGGATTAAAAAGTCTTAAGAAGTGTGGCGGTTTCACATTCAAGACAAAACCAGAAGGATTTACAGAACAGTTGTCGTGTGCTGTTAAGTTCAATTTCTGAGAACTACTTTTGCCTCATTTTGGTGATCCAAAGAGGATACTTATTTTTTTCTCTTCACATGGTAATTTGAATTGTCCTCTGACAATTGGCAGTTCTTGTCATGTGTTAATTAATGACTGCCTATTTCTGGGGATGCAAGTCAACATTTCCCTGTGGTTGGTAAGGTGATACTCTTACTGACTGCTCAACTACTGCCATGTCTGCTGTGTAATGAAGTCCTCTTTCCAGTGTTTTGAGCACCCTCCCAGCTGTACAACACACAGTTGGTATGGATTGCTCTTTCCTTTGCAGTCTGTATTCCATAAGGTAACATCTGCCATTGGTGCGGGCTGGGTGTGTTGTGGAACAAACAAGAACAAGCGAATGTTACCAGGGAGCTCATCTGGCAGTGAATTTTTTGATTATTGCAATTGCTGTTGCACTAATACAGCACTGATTATCCAGTTAACTATAATAGAATATTTATGCCTCTTTTTTTTTTTTCATTTTTGAAGAGGAAAAGTATTTCTGCATATTTCTCAAAAGTGGCAGTGAAGTAAGGTTAAGAGTAAAAAAGAAATATGAGTGAGCATATTGCTTACGTGGGCAGTAAAAAAAGCACTAAATATCTAGATGTTTGCAGTATGGTAGATGTACTAAGCTCATTTCTGTTGCATAGCTGGAGTCTTAACTGTGTAATTCAATTAAATTTCAATTCAAGTGAATTCATTACTACTTACCTAACAGATTGAAAAGAGTTTCTTCCAAATGTTATTTTGGGAAGGGGGTTAAAGGCTTTCCTGAATTAACTAGTACCAAGTAGACCACATTTCCAAGGCTGTGAAGGAATAAATAACGATGGGAAATCTCAGCATTGAAAAGGAGAATTCATCTCCTCATGAACAACAGTTTTCTTTTTTTGCTGATTGTTGATGTAGATTTTTAAAGACTGTGGGTACATTACTTGGGCTGGAAGAGGAGAGGAATTTAGTGCTTAAGACACATTTGCCTCAGCCGGCGAGAGGGAGGGAAATATGTAAATAAAGGATAAATACCTTTTATTTTGATTCCAACACAAGGATTGTGATTTTGAGGGGTAATATTTGTTTGTACCAGAATTTTAAGTAAGTGATGCATTTTCTTCTAGGAGAGGAGGGCTGCAGATTCATGCGGCTTTTGTGGATATATATTCTTCTCGTAGCATCTTTTCAAATGCTTGTCCAACATGGGATCTTTTACCCGTTTGGAGAAATTTTTCCTTTTTTTGCCTTTTAGCTGTTGTTCTATACTTGAAATAAACAAAGGATGTGTGTGTGATTGCCCTGAAATTGTTTGGTTTTAATGTCTGGAAAAAGTTTAGACCTCTAAATATTTCAGTTTGTTGCTTGCTGTTACAAAACCAGCTTTGTTGACACTGAAGTTCCATCGAGTATTTCAACAAGCATTGTTCTTCCTTGCAGCTTTCTCAAGCCAAAGCAGGGAAGCTGAACCCCCACGTCCATGTGGAGTATGAATGGAACCTTCGGCAAGAAGAGATTGATGAAAGCGATGATGACTTAGATGATAAGGTGGGGGTGAGTTACTGACACCGCTTACAGAAACTGTCAGAATGGCTGCTCTGTGAAAATGAAGAGAAATTAAAGACTCATTTTAGCCTTTGTTACTTTTTTTCTCTTAGATATTTGGCGGGGGGGTGGGGCAGCAGGGATGCTTGGTTTGAGGCCTGGATTACAGACTGCCCAAGTGCTTTTTGGATGGAATTTGTCAACCTGGTTATTACGGGCTTGAGTTTCAGAAGTTTTGCTTTGACAAGACAGACAATATCATACAATTAGAAGTTCTGCCCCGTGAGGGTGGTGAGACACTGGAACAGGTTGCCCAGAGAGGTGGTGGAAGCCCCATCCCTGGAAGTTTTTAAGGCTGAGCTGGCTGGGGCTCTGAGCAGCCTGCTCTAGTGGGAGGTGTCTCTGCCCATGGCAGGGGGGTTGGAATCAGATGATCTTTAAGGCCCCTTCCAACCCTGACAATTCTGTGATTCAGTGATTATATAAATAAGTAACTGTAGCTCACTTTGTTGTCATTTTATCCCCTTCCGAATTCTAGGTTGTTAATTTTTATCTGGAGGAAATCTAAAGCTTATGTACTTATTTTGTCCATAAATTAATGAAAAACCTAGTTGAATCAATAACTGTATTATTCCAAAACTACTGTGCACTTCATTCCTGAGTAGACAAGGAGGTAATGGATAGACAAAACTTGAGGGCATAGGATAATTGCCATCCTGGAACATGTGAAAACTTAGCTGCAGTGTCCTACTTTAGCAAGGCAGTTAATTACTCTGTGCTGTTTCTGTAATAAATAGGAATACCCCTCTCCTATTTTATGTGGGTGCTGTAGAAGGAAATGTGGTCAACTTTTCATTATCTGTGAAAAATTCAGAAACCCAAATAATTTATGTATCCTCAAGGGCGGTAAAGAACAAAATGATTATCTGTGTAAGGAGTCTCAGGAGGGTGACTAATGCTGTACTGGAGAGAATAAGCTGCCTGAACCAGAGCTGCAGTGAAACAGATCGTGCTCCATATGCAGTTATTAATATACAACAGTTAAAAATTGCTGTGTAAAATTTCTTCCAAGAGCAATTACATATGGTTAAAAGAGGAGACGTACAAATAAATCTGAAGTGTCAGAAGTGGTTATTTTATTTTTCATACGTATCATTGGGGTAGTATACTTGATCTGTCAGGATAACCCTGGTCTCAATAAATACCTATTTGAACTGAAAATAACTCATACATTCTTAAAAATTGACTAGAATTTTATTAATTTGTTATTTTGTGTATTATTATGTGTCTACTGCTTTAAGAATAAATCCATTTATTGATGCTTTATTTAAAGGAGAGAATCTTTGAGGTTGGGTCTCTGAGAAAGGGAGGAATGTGGTTTTATTTGTCCAGTAAAGAAGGAAACTATGCTTACGTTGACTAGAATATGTTCTTTCCCAACCATGTTAACTATATTTAGTATTTAGACAGCTGTGTAAAATATCTGGGTTTCTATTCACAGCCTAGTCCTATAAAAAAAGAAAGATCTCCAAGACCCCAAAGTTTCTGTCACTCTTCGAGCATTTCTCCCCAAGACAAGATGACTCATCCTGCATTTAGCACTCCTAGAGACAAGCAAAGACTTTCCTATGGAGCTTTCACCAACCAGATCTTTGCTTCTACGAGCACAGATTCACCCACCTCTCCAACTGCAGATGCTCCTCCTCTTCCACCTAGAAATGCTGGCAAAGGTGAGGCTGTCTTCAAACTACGCTTGCAAACAGGAATTTTTCCCCAGTTGTCCTTCCTTTAGCCAGGTGCCTTACAACGTTTCAGGATGCAGAGTGGTTTTCTTACTATGTTGATGCAGCGAAATGGTACAGTGCATGTTCAAAACTTAAAAAGCATTGTCCCCCTCTATCTGTCTGTCTGGTTTTTAAGGGACTCACTCATGACAGTGAACGCGAAAGGGTGAAAAAGCACAAATACTCTGTGAAATAAAAATCGGTTCGTTTTATGTAGAAATTCCCTTCGCATTTTGGGGAAGCATGTTTAAGGATTTACAGTCAAAAATAAAGATGTTTTAGTAATAGGACAGTGGTGCATAGGGCTTTATGCTGATTTGCTGTGCAGTGTCTGGCATAGAGGGCAAAGAACCAAAGCTTTGGAGGGAGAGGAGGTGCAAGAAAACTCCTCCTTGCAGTCAGACAGCATGGGAAAAGAAAAATACCGGCAAGCGCTGTGAAGTGCAAAGCAGGTTGGTGTTACAGTTCCTTTGCTCTCAGTGCATCAAGACTCCTCCCCTCTTCCATTCTGATGAGTGCTAGAGGGGTGTGAAGAAAATACCAGCCCATTGCCAGAGAGCTACCAAGTCACTTGCGCACTGAAGATCCAAACTGAACATCACCTGTGCTTTCCTGTGGGAAAACTATTTTGCTCGTATAGAATTATCCCCATGGGAGGTTTGTGCTACAGTTCAGTCAGTTTTGCAGTCTGCATTTAGTTGAAATGAATTACATGCTTTTTCTTCTTCATAATTGTAGTAACATGCTTGGTAGTGCTTGAAAGGGAGAAGAACTTATTGCCATATGAGACATTCTTGCAGCTGTAGTGGATGGTGGTTCTTTGAGCTAGACACCTACAAACCAAGTTTAGAGGACATATTTATGGAACAGAACCTGTTACTTCATAATAATTTGTGATAATTTACTTACAACAAAAAAATCAAACCTTCATATTTTCTCTTTTTTAATTTATTTAATTTGGAAATAGCCCAATTGTGTTTTTATGGTAGACTTGTAGAAGAGATGGTAGACTAGTCTGTGGTAGACTAGAGAAAGCTTGAGTTGTGCTGAAGGCTACAGTATAGTTTAAGGCTTCAGTGGTTGTGCTGGAGGATGCTCCCTTTAGTTAGCACTGCTAGAACTTCATGTTTCATTTTATCAATTGGTAGTTAGCTTTGCTTTCAAAAACAATGAAGAATTGCTCTCACTTTTTTGCATTTTCACAATTGGAGTTGCTTTATATTAATTTCATTTGGGACTCATTTGTATTCCTTGGGACTTTACTATGTTTACCTTACACCTGTGTTGGCACTACACATTGCTGACTTTTTCCTTCTTCTCCCCCACCTTTCTTACATGCTCTAACAGTCTACCACTGATTATCCACTGTCAGACACACTATACTGGCTTAGAAGTTCCTTCAGTCTGACCTAGGATAACTTCTTTTTTGTCATGAAGTTGAAGAACTTGGAAACAAACCATGAATCCCATTTCTCATTGTATTTATAGAAAAACGTTTCTGTAAAGACATGAACGGCAAAAGGAGGACTAAAGAGAATCTCCATCCCCTGCTGGATGTGGGGGGAAATATAATGACCAAGGGTGAGGAAAAGGCTGAGACACTGAATAGCTTCTTTGCCTTGGTCTTTAATAGTAAGACCAGTCGTTCTCGGAGAGCCCAACCACCTGAGCTGGAATACAGGGATAGGGACCTGAATGAAGCCCCCATAATCCAAGAGGAAATTGTCAGTGCCTTGCCATACCACTGAGACACACACAGATCTGCAGGGCCGGATGGGATCCACTCAAGGGTACTGAGGGAGCTGGCAGAAGTGCTCATCGAATCCCTTTCCATCATTTCTCAGCAGTCCTGGCTAACCAGGGAGGTTCAGTTTACTGGAAGTTAGCAAAAGTGACACCCATCTACAAGAAGGGCCAGAAGGAGGATCTGAGGAACTACAGGCCTCTCAGCCTGACCGCAGTGCTGGGAAAGGTTCTGGAGCAGATCTTGAGGGCCATCGTGTAGCACATACAGGTGTTCTTGCAAATTCCTAGGTGAGTGAATCAACACAACACCAAAGCTACTTGGGAAGAAATGAAGCGTTGAGTTCTTGGTGTATTTTCATGTCAGGGGTAACACAAAAGAAATCCTTCTTTATATTACAACAAAATAATGTGATATCACAAAATACAGCAAACTGTTGCCTTCTAATGCAACATTAACTGCTTCAGCAGTGGAAAACACCAGATTCAGAGTGCAAGGCTGAGTAAAATGTTGAATGAAACTACTGTTCCATTACAGTCACTAGGCTTATCTACCTCAAATGTGCCAAAATGTTGCAGTCTGGGAGTGATGCTGGTTTTTTGATTGATTTCCATTCAATAATATTGTAAAATATTGAATTGGTTTCAGAAGTTAATGCAAGTCTGTCTTACAGGAATAATCTAAAACTCAAAAAGACAGGGGAACAAAGTGTCAAATGTATAAAACAATTCATCGGTGTGGAAAAGTTGCTCCAGATGCATCATTGCAGATGCTCTTAGGCTTCATTATAAACTGCTACACCTTGTTATCTTCCCCACCTCCAGATCCCTAACAGATTATTTAAAAGAAAAAGAAGCAAAGACTTTCTGATTCCATAAGACACTGGGGACACATCTTAATTTTGAAACAGTCCAGGTTATTTTTTTTTATAGGTAAAAAGAAAATCCTTTAGAATTTCTCTGCTGGTTTGAGATTAGAAATAATAGAGTATAATGCTTACATCAAAGTTTAACATACAAGCTCACTTATCAAATCCTTCTTTCTGTTAGAAAAGCTCATTTTAATAGCTACCTATTTGATTTACGGTTACATGGAAACATAGTGTTATATTTTGCACTAAGTTCCCTAAACAGCAAGAGTAAGAAGAGAACTGAATCTGTAATTAAATTTAATCTTCCCTTCTGTCCCCGTGCGTCATCTGATCTTTGTCCCTGCTCTGCTGCACGGCCCCAGCAGATACCACACAACCTGAATTGCAAACCTGATGTAAGGGCAATGTTGCTAACTAGTTTTGTAGAAATGTTAGGCAATCTAAGCCAAGTTTTCTTAATTTTATCTGAAAGCTAATTGACTTTTAATGGTTCTGCCTGTTTTCCTCATATGGGATGAACACAGAGGTTAGGGATCAATTTATGTCATGAAATTCAGTTTGGATATTCAGTACTTAGTTGGCATTTTTTACACTCTCTTTCCCAGCTGTAATGTTGGATACATAAACCCAAAGACACTTGTGGTTCCAGTCCACTGCTACTGCAGACACCATGTCATAAAACCTACCTCTTCACTTGATCAGTCTCAATTTCTAGCCAAATTAGCTCATTTGCATTTACTAGTAACTTTTGGAAGCTGTTTGATTGCATTGCTCACAGGATTAGAAATCTCAAGTCCACTAAGTGATTTTGTTCACATAGCAGCACTGTCGTGTAGCTTTGGGGATTTTTCTGTCTGTGGTGTCTGCATCAAGTCCCTAACTGCAGAGCAGTTGTGTGGGCCTCCATTTCTCTTCTGTTAGACTACACAAACCGAGCATATTTCACCTTTTCTGAGGGAGTATTTTCATTCTGCTGTCAGTCAAGTTGTCCTTTCATCATACTAGCCCTTCTCTGTACCTTTGCTGTTTGAATCACCCTTCTTAAATGCAAGTGACTGGAAGTGTGGGGACAGCATTAAAACCTTGCTGGTACTGCTGGAAATCCTACATCAGAACATCCTTTCATCCCATTTTTTCATGATTCTTACTATGGCACATCAGACCTTACACAGGCTCTATGACCATTTTCAGCTGGAGTCCTTCATTGATAGCACGAAGGCTTGCTTAGCATAGAGTTTGAATATTGCCCAGAATGCTTCTGTGTTTAATCTCATTGCCTTAGCCTTTGAGGTCATCCTGTTTCTTCTGTTTCTTCTGAATGCTTTCAGGATTCTATAGGTTTTTCTGCATACACTTGAAGATGTAATTTTTTTAATATTCCTATGAATTGTTGTACATTTTGGCTAAATAGTACTAGTTAGCCCACTCAAACTCTCTCTTTTTTTAGTACTGTAATAGGAAGGGAAGGCTAACTGGCAACTGTTGTTTTCATGGGTTGTTATATTTGTGCATAAATCCAAAACACAGCATTATTTAATATAAATGTTGGCTCTTTCTAAACAGGACTTTTTTTTTAGCATTATTTATAGAATGTGCTTTAAATGCTACTGTTGAATCACTGTATATACTTAGCTTTCTTATTCAGAGTGATTGTGATCATTATTTCTTTAATTATCATCTTATTTTCAGTACTGAAAAATATATGATCTAAAGTAAGACAAACTGAAGAAGGCTTTTAGTACTGTCTGTGCAAAAATGTCACTCATAAGAAATTAAAAAATCAGAATAACACCATTTGTTAATGAAAATAATGCTTTTAATATAAACTTACTTTTCTTTGCAGTACCTGTTCTACCATTAACTGGAATACTGGTTCTTCCATATCTCTCCTTAAGTGGTAAAAAAAAAAAAAGGGGGTGGTGTTTTACACTCTAAACCCATCATTTTTTGAGTGGATGGTAACAGCTTTGCATGGTTTCACAAATACACAAATTAATAGATGCTAACTGCACAAAAGCTGGAGGGCTGTGCACTATTGATTGCAGACCTCTTCCAGTTGTGTACAATAAATTTGAGATTATTTGGTCTGTTTACCCATGAAAGGGTGATCCTTGTAATACAAAAAGGTCATAAAAGATGACAGCAGCTTGTACTGGAAGCAACTGCTCCCCAGCTAACAGAAGAAAAGAGAGCCCAACAGAAGCAAAATGAAGAAACTTCTAGGTCAGTGTTCCTTTTTGGTTGTGTGAGGAGAATGTTCTTCATGAACTGTGAACTTCACAACTGAGAAATCATCATTAGGATGACTATAGAGAAGAAACAGTTGGCTTACTTGCCAATGTGCAAAACATCTTTGATCTTCAAAACTAACTGCTCTGATTATTGCTTAAAGTCAAGCTAGCCTTGTATAATTCAAAATACTACATGAGATTTTTTGTGGTATTTCCTTCTATCTATGTAATGCAAAGTATTTTATAATTTTACTGACACTTAATGCATCATCAGATCTTTGTATTGTTTCACCAGTTGTTTCCATAAACTGATTGAGATTCCAGCATGTTTCCCACGTTTGCTTTCTTCAAACTGTGATGTGACTTTATACTTCTTTCTGAAAAGATATTTTGAAGTTTTCCTTTATTTTCTGCATATTTGAAAGGAAGTTATTTTGTATTTCCTCTATCTAATCATTAGTGTATGACTTATAAATTCATATTCCATCCATAAAAGCAATGTAGGAACAAATACTGGGAGTCTGAAAAGATACACAATTTTTCCTACCTTCACACCTTTTCCCTGTAACTATTGGTTGCCATGTGAACTTCTGACAGCTATGAAGTGATAACACTTTTCAACTCTCTTGTTATATGTGGAGATATACTACTAGTGTGAAATACATATATATATATATAAAAATATATAACCACATCTAAAGAGTTTTTAATCCTAGTAAATTTTATTTGTGTAGAGGATTCTTCATTTCATTTCGTTGGCAATGAAAAGTACACATTTTACTGAATAGCAGAGGTTTTACTTTGGCGATGAGCACACAATGCTATTTGCAGTGCATCTCCCCCACTTCTTTCTCCTTTGAGCCAAGCCTGAACTATTTGTCACTTGTGGCAGGGCTGGAGCCCAGGCTGGTGGTGAGGCTGGGGTGCAGTATGGACAGGAGGGCACTAGGTGGTGGTAAGACAGAACCTCTGCTGCCTTGACCATTCCCACTTGCAGACATTTGGGAAGCGTGTAACTCCTGTTGCTGTTCCAGGACAGGAGGAAAGTAACTACCCTGGCATTCTGTGTGTGTTTGCCAACGTGCTTTAAACATAATGCTACTGTTGCCACTGGATATTGAATTTTTCTTTCCCCCTCACCACTCCTAGATATACTCTGAGTTACTTAGAGTTTATAGAACAACCTTTGATTCTTATTTATTTAAGCAAACTAAAAAAAAAATACAATTTGCACAAGTGTTGGGGATTGTCAGTCAGAACTTAGCATGAGAAAAGTTGGGGTTTTTCATTTTTGCTGGCAGAAACCTACCAATGCATGGTTTAAACGAGCTTACTTCAGATCACGGGAGAAATTAAAATGAGAAAGGCTGCAAATTGAGGAGGAATCTTATTAATCTGCACTAATATTTGCTTGCCAATTAATGGTTTTGTGAACTTGGAAGTAAATTGAGAGGAACGATCGCAAAATATATAATTTGATTTACAAAAGTAAGCAATTAATGGCAAGCCAGCCTCAAAGTGCCTACTGGGGTTGTGGTTGAGAGACTCTCTGGAGCAGCTAAAGGCCTTCCAGGCTTGAATCTGGAAGAGAATGTATTGAATCATTAACTCATTAGGGGCAGTTTTATTAATCTTTTCTGTGGGCTTTAGAAGACAGAGGGGCATTGCCCACTGAAAATACCTGGCAAATGTACACATGCTTATGAGATAACTGAAGTTACTTTTTTCAATGTTTAATATTTCACCTAAGGAAATGTAGCAAATCTTCACTGATTTTGATGTTTTTGTGGCAGTGATTTGGGAAGGAATGCAGACTTTGGCCATTTTCAGTCTGTCTGTAGAGAGTGGTAAGAAATATTTTTTAAGAGGCAGCTCTAGTTCGGTGTGGAGTTAGGGTATTTACAGGTTAAAATGGAGACTTGGGCTCAAATGCTGTTCAGATAAGATAGGTTTTCAAAAATAGGCAAGTTGATTCTATAGTGCTACAAAGTATGTGATGATGGATTGGAAATTTAAGGTATAAATAAACTTTGCTTTTAAAATTTTATGTCGCTTTTCTGCATTTCTCCAGAGTCTGTGATGGCAAAGCTCTCTCAAGTGCAGAACTTACTGCAAGATCATGATTG
Source organism: Actenoides lindsayi (assembly GCA_025331215.1). Lineage (NCBI taxonomy): Eukaryota > Metazoa > Chordata > Aves > Coraciiformes > Alcedinidae > Actenoides > Actenoides lindsayi. The sequence goes on from WTSP01026357.1 coordinate 73,863, forward strand.
CAGTCAATGCAGAAATTTGTTGGTTAGAGTAAAACAAAGAAACAAAAAAACAAATTAAACAAAGAACAAACCAACAAACAACCTCCAAACCCCAATGAAACCCTTAGAGCTATTCTAACCTAATGTAGCACTAATTTAGATGAGTGTTACAAGTAATTTCTTTGGGCAGTAACGGGAGGAGACAAGCAGTTGTCCTCTCACTCCATGTTTGTGCCCTGCACTGCCTGCTTCCTTGAACTTCTTGTTAAAGACATTTTTGAAGGTGGTTGATAAAGCTGATTAGGGAAATCGCCTGTCTTCCCTCTGGGTTCTTTTGTCTTCTCATCTCTCTCTGTTCCCACATCCTATAGAACGTGCGTTGTATTCAATAACACTTGTGCCAACACTGAAGTAGGGGAAGGTAAAGGGGTTCAGAGTAGGGATGACTGCATAAACTCTTACAAGCACTGATACCATTAAATACCTAGTCTTGGCCTCAGAAGGGGCTTCTCTGGTGTTTATTTTGTACCCACTCCATACAGCAATTTGCATTGCTCTAAGAAGGCATATTCTGATGGTTTGAAGCTACAGAAAAAAAAAGGGGGTGGAGACTAACTACAGAAAAAAATTAGTACATTTATAATCTGTATTTTCAAAATAGGTAGATTTCTGCTCCTCACCTCCCTTCAATTTATTAACAGAATTTGTATGGGATGCTCGGGGGGGTGGGGTGTAAATTCCCCACATAACAGAGTATCTATAAAGCTCTTTCAGTCTGGTGTAAATGAATAATGAATAGTAATTGTCATCCCACATGCTAAATATTACTTCATTTTAAGATTGCTGGTTGCTGGTGGGTTGTTGTTTTTTTATGTCGTTCTGTTTTGTTTTAAACAATGCCTAAAATTAGAAATCCTGGAGTGATTATCCTGTGTTTTTTCAAACAGAAATCTACGTGTCATTCTATTGTCAAGTTGCTTCTATTCCCCCAGATAAGATGGTTGAAAATGTGGTGAACGTGTCATTTAATCTGAGCAGTGTTTTGGCATGGCTTGTCTTTTTATTTGAGTCTTTTGCTGCACTTCACTGTGGGTCTGACTGTGAATTTTTCAGTGCTGCTGTGACGTTGATGCCCATGTATTTGTAAGAAGGTTGTTTGTTATTTTGCAGGCCCACCTTCAACCCTCCCTCTAAGCACTCAAACCTCTAGTGGCAGCTCCACTCTTTCCAAGAAGAGACCACCTCCCCCACCCCCAGGACACAAAAGAACCCTCTCTGACCCACCAAGCCCACTACCTCATGGACCCCAGAATAAGGGCCCAATTCCTTGGGGTGAGTTTTGAAATGCAAAACAAAAGGGCAGGGGAAAACCTTTATGATGGATGATACATGATCTTTGGTTTCTTTTTACCTGGTGCTTGCTTTCCAATGATTGCAGCTTGATGTAATGTCACCTCTGAGAAATCTACAGTTCTGTCTTCTGTCACTCTGGCTTCCAGGCTTCTGGATCTGAGTCTCACTTCAGAAAACAGAAACTATTCCATGCTCCCCTGGGGCCCAATTCAATCTCCTCTGCTGCCTCCCTCTCTCTACCCTAGCTGCCCAGGCTGTCCTCACCCCAGCCCCCCTCATATGCTGCATCTCCTCTGCATCTGCTTCCTCACCCTTGTTCCTGTTCTGATCAGCTTATTAATCTAGATGGATCTTGATTTGGGGCAGATAGACCTCAATGAATCTGTAGTTCTCCTGATTGCCAGAACTGCTTGTTTCCTTGGGCTCTATGCCACATCTCTCCTGGAAAGTGTCCCCACCTAGCTGGGGGGGATGTGTTGTCTTAATAGGCTTTGTGATGTTGTCTGTACACATACAAAGGCTGATAGGTTTGCATCCTTTGACCTGCAGAAATTATTCAGAAACGGCACTTTAGTTGTTTTTTTTAACAGGATACCTTTCTGACAGAAGCTTTTGAGAAACTATTTTCCAAACTACTCTAATTCTTCCTCTTCTCAATAAGCATTGGTCTATGCAGTCAGCTTCTCCCAGTGCAATAAATCTCAGGCCCATATAATTTTCTATAATTGTATTCTTGGTGGCAGGATTTCCATAAATCTCTAAACTTTTGAGCTAGAATCCAAGGCTTACATAGTGTAAGTTCATCCATACACTGCTTGTGCCTCAGGAGTGTCCTCTCTCTGTTCTGTTGTAAACACAGTATTACTAACCAAAGAAATTTGCAAGACTAAAAGCACCTTTTTTTTAGCAAATTGAGTTAAATGTGGTAAATCATGGAGTACTCATGTAGAAGATGTGATTTAATAGGAGGAGAAGTACAGAGTCCAGTGAAAAACCTTTTCTTAAGGAATACAAAGAATGGCAATCTTTTCAGTTCTCTACTTTACAGATGTCTGGGATATGGAAAACGTTTCCTGTGTTCTGGAGTCCAACAGCCCTGTGCTAGTTCAAAGGTAGTAAAGATTTTTTGAAGAGCTTGGACTTCAAAAATTTTAAAAAGCCCAAATGTTTAACTCCAAACCAGTACCTAAACCACCATGTACTAGAATACTATATAATCTCACACTATTAGTATGAAAAGTGTGGTAGGACCAGATGCTAAGATAGTGCCAACTTTTGTTTAGAAACAGTTAAAAGAAAAGGAAAGTAAGAGAAAGGTGTAGATGTGAAGGTGAAGAACCTGTAGCAGTAAGAACATCTTTCCAGACCCGGGCCAGAGAAGAACGTTGCTTGTTCTGTCTCTTCTGCTCTACAGTGCAGCCTGAACAGTGGAAGGAAGAGGGGCATCTTCTCCCCTGTTCCTTAGTTGACATCTGTACAAAACTTGTTGCAAAGTCCATTTGGTGTTTATAAACGAGAGAGTTTCTTGTGTCTGCCTTTGTGTTTTTGGCTTAAGAATACTGTCAGATGTTCTCTGCTTTCCCTTTCAGAAGCTTTTCTCTGTGCTGTTACAGTTTTTTGTTATGTTGAATTTCAGCATTTGTTTTCTAATCTGTGCATTAATTGACATTTCAAGCAGAGCAATCCTTAGCTTATGTCTAAGCAAATTAAGTTACTATTCAAAGATGTTCTAAAAATGTCACTGGGATTATTTTGGATTTCCATAGCGACTGTGAGATGTTTCCTTGCTTTATCCATAGGATCTACGTATGAAAGCTTTGCTGTTTGTCTTACCTTTTATTTTTCTTCTTTTACCTTTTTTATTTTTCCCCCACTTTTAAATATAAACACATTTTTAGCAAGGCCTCCGTGTGAGCCTTTTCTGCAGTTCCATTTGGAGTCCATGCATTCAGAATGGTATCTAGGCAGATCTGTCATTCTTTTGCATGGGAAGTAGTTTGTGTTCTTGGATCATTAAATGTCACTTGACATCTATTTCAGGGACAAAATTTACTCATGGTTGTTGAAGCTGCTTCTAAGCTTGTTTGGACAAGCTGTAACAGCAGAGGGAGGGGGGAATGATAAAGGCGCTAAAACAAAGTTGTCAGTATGATTGTACCTTGGGAATGGTGACGGGTAATGAAAGAGAAGCTTTTTGCTGAAGGAGTTCAGCAGCATTTGGGTTGGGATTTTGCTGCCTTTTGACAGAATTGAGTGTACCCAGAGTTTACCAATGGTCAACGTTCAGGTTGTGGTAACAGCCCTAGCCATTGCATCAGCAAAGGCTGTTCTTTATGCAGGATAAAATACCAATCCTTAGAAACTTGGTGTTTTCTGAATAAAATCCAATTCATGGTGGTTTTAAAAAGATGTTCCTTCTAATGCAAAACATAAATATCTGCAGTGAATGGATTTGATATTGGCCTGCAGTCTCTCCTTTTCAGAGAAAACTGAAACACTACATTCAAAGCAAACCCCCTGCAGCAGTAACTCTGCAATGTCATTCAGGCTTTCCTTGCCAGCAGATGTGAGCTACCACTGACTTGAAAATGCGTTAGAGGAAACTTCAGGTTGAACTGTGATAGTCCCTGAGGCTTTTCAGTTACAAAATTGTCAATAGTGATCTTTAAAATCTTCAGACATATTGTATAGAGGATACTTGGAGAAATGTGTGCTTCACTTTAAGTTGTGTCCTCTGCTGATTGTATTTCAGTAGTATTAGTGATTTTTTTATTATTATTATTGTTTTTAATTGTGCTTTTTTCACCTCAGGTAATGACTTGGGTCCACCTTCAACTAAGGCTGCAAACAAGTTTGAGGGGATGTCTCAGCAGTCAAGGTAAAATCTGTGTAGATGAAGGCAAAGATGAAAATTATCTAACTAATTTGTAAATTAGAAAAAAAAAAGAAAAATTGCCTTTTCTATGAAGTGCAATCCTAGCTATGTTTCTCCATTAGTTTTCTGCATGCCTTACTACCATACAAATATTTTGGCTTCACTGAGCCTCCTACACTTTGTCCATACCTGTCCATACACAATTCTTGCTTTGAGCAGGATGAACAGAACCAGTTGTACCAGAATCTATCTCCTGCTCCTACAGAAGTGCTGTCTGAGCTGGGGAACGTTGCCTCGGCCTGCAGTCCAGCAGGACAGAAGTTTTTATTTTTATGTCTCCTGGCATTTCATTTTTATCTTCTTCAGTGTGAGGTCTCATGCCTGTAGCTGCAGAAGTGTCACTTTGGGTACAGGCTGGCACCCATGATAGCTCTAAAAGAGAAAGAATTCATCTCAGTCTTCCAGCTGAACTGTTTTCCAGTCTGTCGAGCTCATGTGCTGACACCCAGTCTGTAGTAACACAAACTGCCTTTAGCTGCTGGGTCATCAGGTCGCTACATCACACGTGTCTTTCTCAATAGCTGCAGTAATAAGGATGGCCATACACTGCTGTCACTTGGTGTTTGTTACCCCTACATCTGTGTTGTGATTCCAAGCTCCTGAGGTTCAGAGCATGGTAATTCTAATAAACATGTGCCTCGGGCAGCACAGTGGAGACCTTGGGTGACCACGAGCGTGCGTGACCAGGCCGTGGCTGGAGATGGATGGGGGATGTCAAACAAATGCCGGTAGAAGACGCGTAGGTAGAGTTCCAGGACACCTCTCGGCTGGGATCTGCCCTGTCAGGACAGTCAGTGGACATGTTGCTGGTACAACAGCTGCCTTGCCACGTTTGTTAAATCAATCCAGGTGGCACTGGGTCATTAGGGAAAAGGTGGTGATGTTCTGCAGAACAAAGAGATGGTGCTGTGCTTGCTACTTGTAAGAGAAGGGGAAGAGTGTGGTCCTTGTGCTTGATGGCATTAGGTGAAGGCTGAGATAAGTATTTATTGAATCAAGATCGAGCTTGGCTATTCTTTCAGTTTTGTGTCATGATATGGTCATGTGGCCTGATGTGGGCAGCAGGTTGAGGGAGGTGCTTCTGCAGCTCTCCTCCACTCTGGTGGGACCTCACTTCAAGTACTGTGTCCAGTTCTGGAGTCCTCAGCACAAAGAAGGATGTAAACTCCTGTTGGAGTGGGTTCAGAGGAGGCCACAAAACTGGTAAGAGGGCTGGAGCACTTCCCTGAATAAAGGCTGAGAGAATTGGGCTTGTTCAGTTTGGAGAGGAGAAGGCTCCGGGGAGACCTTCTTGCAGCCTTGCAGTATATAAAGGGTGTCTGTGAGAAAGATGGGGCTTGCAAAAAAGTCTGTTCCCATTGCGACAAGGACCAGGTGATGCTTTTAAACTGAAAGAGGAGAGATTTAGACTAGATACCAAGACGACGTCTTTTACAGTGAGGGTGGTGAAACACTGGAACATGTTGCCCAGAGAGGCAGCAGATGCCCCATCGCTGGAAACATTCCAGGGCAGGTTGGATGGGACTCTGAGCAACCTGCTCTAGTTGAAGATGTCCTTGCTCACTGCAGTGGGGTTGGACTAGATGGCCTTTAAAGGTCCCTTCTAACCCAAATTCTTCTATGATTCCCTATGTTTTGCCTAGTTAAAAAACCCCTAGAAAATGAAGATCAAAGTGTTTCATCATGCTTATTGTGAAACATGAGCTTCAGAGACAGAGTTAAGACTGTTGATGCAGGAGACTCTCTGCTCCATTGAACATATTCTGGCAACTTCCTCACTTGTTTTTCTTTTTCCTTGTTTTTTGAGTAACTATTTTGAGGTGATACTGATTTTTATTTGATTGTTTATTGATCCACATACAAATGAAGCACAATGAATGTGTATTTAAAAAGAACAGATGGATGTGTAGAGGGATAAAATGGGAAAGCAAAAGTAAATTTTACAACAGTTGTTAAGCACTAATAATTTACATCTGTTGATTTAGCACTGGGACTGCAAAGACTGCACTTGGCCCTAGAGTTCTTCCCAAACTACCTCAGAAAGGTAAGAGTTCTCTTTGTGGGTATTCTCCTAACAGTATCTTAAAATGTGTGTGAAAGGAGACACTTGTTTTAAAGATTTGGATCCTTTCAGCAAAAGTTTTATTTCTAAAATGCCCCAAATCATGAAAGCTTAGGAAAACTGCAAGGATTTTGGAAGACTGGGTAGGTATTTATTAAACTAAGAAAATGGTTAGAACTGTGGGACATAAAGAGGAAAAAAAAAAAGAAAAGTCATAAATTAATTGAAGCTGGAAGAGCCCTCAGGAGATCAGCTGGTCCAGCCCACCACTCAGCAGTGTCAGCTTTTTGACGTGAGGGCAGGTTGCACAAGGCCACGTCCAGTTGCATTTTGAGCATCTCCATGGATGACCCCTCTGGGCTCCCATTTCTATCTCTGACCACTCTTGTTGATAAATTGATTTTTTTTCTTTTTAATATCAGTCAGTCAGATTTCTTGAAACAAGTTGTGTCCATTGCCATGTTTTGGTGATCAGGGTTGTTGTCCTTATAACCACTTTGAAAAGAATCAGGTACTGTAACATGCTGGCTTATAGACTGGTGACACAGGGGCTGAGACCATCATCCCAGTGAACACCTTATGGCCCTGTCTCTGTAGAAACAGTTTTTCTAGTCTCAAAACTCATACAGCAGGTTTTATATAGGAACTGTGTTCCTGCAGCAGTTGACTCCAAAGCTGAAAGCAGACCTACCTTGTTAGCTCTGGCTGATACAGGATTAATCAAAACTCTGTTATCTGAGTGATTGTTATAGAGCCTGAAGATCATGCAGTGATGCCTGTCTAGCCTTCTGCAGCTGGATGACAGAAATTTAAAGTACAAATCAACAAATCATTTTAACAGAAAATGAAAATGTGATACTTCATTAAATTACAAATATTATGACATGCTGTCACCTTTTAAGAGCCACTGATGCCACAAGAGGGTACTAGTGCAAAGGAAGCCATCACTTCTTTGATTTAAAATGAAACAGGTGAAGATTTAAACTGAGCTCAATCAAAGCACTCAGATAAGGGCTACTATCAGCTTTTTCATATCATTTACTTAAACCTCAAAGCAGTGTGGGTGATCAGGGCTTGTACATTTGCTGCTAAGTCCAGGAGACAACCCCCTCTGTAGGCAGCAACACAGACACTTTGTAAAACGAGGCATCTGATAGCAGCTGTAGCATTTCTTTCAGAAAAATTAGCCAAAGTTTTTCTTTTTTTGGTATAAATAAAGATGGCACAGAAGTGTTACTGCAGCAGTGATCTCCAAAGCAAGTGGTGTTGCTTCTGTAGTAAAATGTCAGGCCACCTTTTTGGCTGGTATGATGTGATACTAAAGCAATGCAGATTACAATAGGAGATTATTCCTTCCAGTCAACACGTGTGCTTTCATCGTGGGTCAGAACTTTTTTCCCCTTTCTGCCCCCCCTTCATCTGTTTTTAATACAGGACTGTTTGGTTTAGGGGCTTGGGGGTTTTGTGGTGTTCTTAGTGTTTTGTTTTTAAGGTAGATTTCAGTCAAGTTTTCTTAGGGAACTTTAGTACTAGAATCAATACATGACACTGAGAAAAACCTATTTGAAAAGCTGTTTTCAATTTCCTTCCATAAAACCTGCAAAATACACCATTTTTAAAACTCCTCATCTTTACTAAATTGTAAACATTTACTTTTTTTTTAATTTTAGTTTCAATGTCAACAATACAATAGTTTTTTTTCTATACATTGCATAGACATACATGCTCACTCATTCTCTTCTTTAAGATTTTACAGGTAGTAATCCTGAGAATTGGTTTTGGAGGGTTTTTTTGTATGGCATTTAACTGTATATATCAATTATTGTCATTAAAAAAGAATTTTCATTGCAGCCATGTCAGTGGCTTGATAGGTTGTTTTGCAAAATAGGTCTTTCCTTGTGTTTAATATGTTTCGGTTTAGGTCCAGAAAGAAATGACTTTATTTCTCCTGAAGTACTTCATCTATAACTTGACACCTAGGAGCTGCTGGATTAAGCATTTCAGGCCTCCAGCAGGAGCAGTGAAATGAGACCTCAGTGAAAAGAGGGTTAAGTAAAGATGTATTACCCTGCATTTGTCAGAGGCTAGGAGGACATCTGGGTAGTTACTGGGGCTCAGTGAACATGTGGTCATCTACACAACTACAGTTCTGATATGTGCCTGAGTTCTTGAATATGAAAATGATGTAAAAAACCCTTGTTATGCTCTTTTGTTTTAGTGGCACTAAGAAAAATAGAAACCAGTCATCATCTTTCAATAGATAAATCCCATCATCACACGGAAATGTTTCAGAAGCCCTCGCTGTCCATCGATATACCACAGAAACCACAACCTGGAGACTTGCCCCCAAAGCCTCTGCCTCTGGAATTAACTCAGAAACCTCAAGTGGGAGATTTACCCCCAAAGCCTGGAGAACTGCCCCCAAAGCCTCAGCTAGGAGACTTGCCACCAAAACCACAACTTGGAGACTTACCTCCAAAGCCACAAATGAAGGACCTTCCTCCAAAACCTCAGCTAGGAGAGCTGTTGGCTAAAACTCAAGGTGGAGAAGCATCACCAAAGCCTCAGCCCTCAGAGGCAAATCAAAAATCTCACTCCTTAGATCTTTCTCCAAACGTGCAATCTAGAGACACCGTCCAAAGGCAAGCCTCTGAAGAGTCTAATGACATAACACACACCCTGCCAGAAACACCTGTGCCACTGCCCAGGAAAATAAATATGGTAAGTATGATTCCAGCTAGTTGAAAATACCCCTGGAAAGCTTTGAAGATACCGCCAGACTATCTGTGTAAAAACAAACAAACAAAAACCACACACACAAACAAACAAAACACAAACAAAAACACACAACCAAACAAAAACCCAAACAAACAAACAAAAAACCAAACCAGCCCAACCACAACACGCTTGAGTTACACACACACAAAGCAACATAATGTTATAATATTATGGGCTAGGGTGGAGGAGGAGGAGCTCTTTTTGTGCTCCCAAGCAGCATGCTGAGGGTTTCCCAAGGCCTCTTGCCTGCTGACACAAATACGGGTAACACAACAACAGTCGCCTTGGAGGCATGACAGTGTGTTTAGATTTGTTAGAGAACTTGGGCATTTTCACCTGTGCCAGTCACACTCCTGAACTGAGTGGGAGTTTGCTGTCTTTGCTCACTGCTCTATAGGCCTTAGATTGCTAGAATATTTGTATATTTAATTTTTCTTAGCTTTAAGAAGGGATGTTAGCACCTATTGTCAGCAGATAACCAATGTAAAGTCAACTGTGACAAACTAGTAAATGTTCCTGTCCCAGGTATTTAATGTCAGTGTACTGAAGTGGTTAACAAAGGTTCAGATATATTGCTGAAGTGGCAAAATTGACATTGCTGGATGGTGTGTAGTAGCAGAGCTGGAACTATAACTAGATTCCAAGTCGCTTTGTTCAACCCCAATTCATCTTGCTGTTCCTCTTGCTAACCAGTGCCATTTCCATCCAACAGAGGATTCTTCATGCAGATGTATATTGAAATAATTGTATGAAACTCCAGAGCTCTCTTAAGATTTTCATCATTAAGAATACATCAAAAAGGAGATGGTTTTGCTTGTTAAATTGGCTATGCAAAGCACTCGTGTAAAAGGAAGTAAGACTTCTGTTCTTGAAGTGCTTGGCTTCTGTCTGTAAGCTCCTGTCTGAACTGAGGATAACAGAGTTGTTGCTTGGGCTTCCTGGATGTTCTGGAGATGAAATAAAATAGTACAGGGATCTGATCAAAAGGCATCTGCAACTACAATTTGTTTACTTACCTACTTTGAAATATATGCAGACAAATTATGCTGGACATTCTCAGCCATTTTTCACTTCATTAAAGAAGGAAAGAAAGCAAATAGTGGATTAATTATTTGGTTTGTTGGATTTTTTAAACTCTTGTACTACTCAATACAGAAACTCCTGAGGAAAAATTCCATGTTCTTCAAATTCAGCCATTTTCACATGTACAGTGAATTAAATAGTTCTGCTGTTTTGCAGGTGAAAATGATGATGTATCTGTGATAATTACTTTCCAGTTTTCTACAAATCGTTGCACTCGCTCTTGCATCTTTTCTTGTTGACTTGCTTAAGTAATAATGTGCAAGAATTCCTCTTAAATGTGTCTTGCCTTCATTTCCATCCTCTGGCTATTCCCTTTCCACGCAAACTGCTGAAATGCTCCATCCCAGTGCAGCAGTAAGAGCCACGACAGCAGCCACTGGTACCTGTGGGTACTTCATTCTTGTGTTTGACTATTTAGCCAATAATCAGATGAGCACAGGGTTTTTTAATGGAAGTTTTAGAAAAATCAGTTCAGAATGATTCGGTAAATACCAATGCTGTTCATATATAAGGACTTGAAAGCATATTTTGAGAGAAATGAAACTTGCTCAGTCCTTCTTAAATCACACTGAGCACTTGAGTGTTCTTTTGTGTGTGTGTGTTTTCTGTAACGAGATAAAATAACACTTTTTCAACAACAACAACAGTGTTGAATGTAAACAGGAGCAGGGAGGGATTATTAATGACCACAGCAGCCAATTATTATTCAGTCTTTAAGCAAAAAAGTCGCTTCTTATGAAGTACTGTATTAGGTACAAGGAGTTGTTGGAGGGGTGGTGGTATTTGTACATGCCCTGGAATTGTTTCTGTTTCTTCATGCACCATTGCCCAAAACTGTGTCCTGGAAAATACATCCATCCTTTTTTGAAACCTTCACAAGATTCAATACACCTCAGGCTTCAGTTCTGCTGCTCGCTGCTCTCCTCAGTGAAAGGAAGAGAGTATTAAAATGTGGCACTGATCTGAAGGAACCAGGAGCAACTGCCATCATTTCTCATGTGTTCTTAGAAGCTGAGGTGCATTCAGTTCTCTTAAGTTTAGAGGAATTTAACTTCTTTACTTTCTTTATTGAAGGGTGACATTTCTGTATCTGGAGAAATAGTTGCTTTGCTTCATCACTGGAGGATTGATTGGAAGTGCTCTTAGTTTGTAACAGTTCTCTGGAGTTGAAAGCTGGGACTGGCCCCAAATACCCATTAATCTTGAATTCCAGTCCCTAGTGAGAGAGAGATTTTTGTTCAAATTATATGAATTTGTTTAAAAAAAGAAAGCGTTCTTTGAAGGAGCTTCTTGCTGCAGCAAACCCTTGCTGTAAAAACCCCTTTGATCTCATATGAATTTCACTTCAGGTATTCAATTCAGGTTCATTTATCTTGAGTATGGGGTTTTTTTAGTCTCATGTTCCTGTGTTAACTGCTTTGTCGCTTAGATCCCTCTGTAATTGTTATTTTTTTGTACACAGCTCTTTGCTGTGTATCAGTTCCACTCTTGATCTGCAGGGAATTTGTTTTGCCAAGACGTGGAGGTATTTCAGGTAGGTAGGTAACAGCAAAGAGAAGGCTCCCTAGGAAATTTCCTCTGTGAAGTTACTTTTGGCTCAAATTCATCTAAACCAGCTGACTTTTTCCATGGTAGCCCTTCTGCTTCTCATCTCCCTGTGCTCTGGGTTTTTTGCATTCTTGTTATCTGCCTACTTCTAAGTTTTTGAAGCAGTGTGGGTATGAAAATACAGGAATATAAAGTAGCAGGAGTGTTTTGCTGTGAATATTGCTTCTGTACTCTATCTGGAAATAATTGAAAGCATTTTCCCTACCGTGAGAAACACACGTTCAGGGAGGAGTCCGTGGCTCAGGATTTTTCATATGAATTAGCAGCATGCAACAAAGTATGACCTAGAAAATACTTGGACTCAAAAATGGTAGAGTTGTTGAGAAAATCTAATGTGAATTATCATCACAAAATAGTACTGCCACCTGAAATTAAGATTTTTAGTAAGAAATAGCTAACGCTCTGGAGGAGAAATCACTCCAGAAAATAATTTCCAGTCCTATAAGCAGATCTGAAATAAAAGGATACTGGTATTTTTGTACTAGATCCAAAACTAAACCTGTAAGGAATACTGGTATTTCTATGCAGCATTTTTCTCAGCCCTTACTTTTCTTGTGACATTCAGGGGAGACTGGATTTCATTTTCTGTTCACGGAGGGATTTTTAATCAAGTATGTATTAAAGGAGAAAAGGTGTTTGTGTATTGGAACAGTGTCATGTTAAACTTTCTTTACTGGAGGAAGCACAGATTACTTAAGCTGTGGTCTATACATTAAAGTCTCTTGGGAGTTCTGAATCTTAAAAAACCCTATGCCTTGTGTAGGTAATTTTTTTATCTCTTTTTTAATAACCTTGTTGAAGCAGTTTTTTGGTTTGATGTCGTTAACTGAAGGGAAAGCAATTTGGTAGTCTTTACCTTCTTGTAAAATAAAACATAAGTAAAAAGGCAAAATTTTTACCATCTATATGTTTTTGCTGTTCCTTCTGTCCTTCCTCTAAAACATTATTCTATTTTTAGGGGAAAAACAAAGTTAGGCGAGTGAAGACCATTTATGACTGTCAGGCAGATAATGATGATGAGCTTACATTTGTTGAAGGAGAAGTAATTATTGTTACTGGTGAAGAGGACCAAGAGTGGTGGGTACGTATCTTTTGCTTTTCTAGTCCACATAACTTCTTTCTAACTTCTAAAGGAAACCCTCTTTTGCCAAAGTTGGAGGATTTGTTGTTATTTTGGTTCGTGGGTGGGTGGTGATTTTTTTGTTTCATTGGGTTTGGGGAGTTTTTTGTCTGAGATAACATCCAGCCCTTAAACTCCTATTAGAGAAGACCTCATGTCTCTGGTAAGGTCTCTGTCATCCTGGGAGTCTGCAGAACCATCCTGACTGGGTTTGGCTTTCTTGCTGGTTCACAGCATGTATTTACACGTGTCACTCTAGTGCACGCTAGCCTTTCATTAAAGGAAGAGGGGGTGATTTTTGCTCTATTTAGCAGAATTACAACCTTTGTGAAAAATGAGATCCGTAATTATCTTCAGTTCACCAGAAATGTTAAGTTTTACCCACAGGGGTTGCTGGAAATCTGAAGAACTATTTGTTATTACTAGGAAAATTGAGACAGATGTCACTGTGATTAAAACAAATTCTGATGGCAACGCTGCCTGTGATTTCCTCATGTTAAGCACAGCGCAACCTTTGCCGGTTTGGTTCTGGCTACACCGTTTCCTCGCTCTCATCATTTCAGTGGGGAAGATTTTCAACTGAAAAGATGGTATCCAAAGAGCCCTGACCAGCGACAAGCTGCTGTATCCACCATATCATCCAGTCTCTGACTGTGGTTGCAGGAGTTGCTGAATCTGTTTCGTGAAGTGGCTTTTTAAGCTCCCTGGGTGCACGCCTCCAAGTTCCAATAAGTGCTCCAGTCTGAGTTTTTCTGAGAAGGGAAACAAGGGCTGTTGACTCATACGCTTCAAAAATTTGGCTTTCCAAGAGGAAATGGCCAGCCCTGCATGTTTCCCCTTCCCATTTTGTTAGCTTGTGGAAGAGGAAGGAGGTAGACTATTATTCTGAAAACAGTGAGCAGCACTGTAGCAGGATGAGAAGAAAGTGAGGTGGTCATTCAAGACTGCTGCTCCAGGACTGTCAGTCTGACAGTTGTTTATAATTATGCATTTTAAATATGTACAGTTCATATAGAAGGTGCCATTGTTTCTTTGAGGTTTTCTTCTGTAGAAGTTGCTTGGCTCTTTAGAAATGATGCCAAACATGTAGGAAGTTGTACATCGGACAATACTGGGGTTTGTTATACACTAGTAGGCACATAAATCATTAGGAGTCCTACTAATCCAGGGAGAAAATAGCTAGCCCTTTATTTCTTTAAGAGGGACAGGTGGATTATTGTAAGTTCACACCTGTAGCATGCGGACATTTCCCTCAAGTGAGATGTTTCGGATTTATTTCGTTAGCTAAGAATGGCTCTCAGAGATAGGTAATTTGTCACTGAAAGTCAGTCTGTCATACAAAAGAAAACCAGGCTTCTGTTTTGATGAGGTTCTTGAAATTCAATAGTTTATGTAGGTTTCCAATTAAAACTGTAGTTTTGTTCCTTTTAGATTTAGTTGGTTTGTCTTATTTCTAATATGCTTGCATGGTTTTATTTTGTTCCTTTACACAAATTCAAACATTAACTAAGGTCTGCTTTAAACTGTCCAAGAACTTGCAAATGCTCTGTAGGATCATGCCCTTCTGCTGCTTTTGAATGAAGTAAATGTAGTCTGTGAGCTCCATGTGTATACACGGACATATATATATATATATATAATCTGTCTATCTCTCTGTATGTTTTTCTTCTGTGTTGCAGATTGGCCACATCGAAGGACAGCCCGAGAGGAAAGGGGTCTTCCCAGTGTCCTTTGTGCACATTCTGTCAGACTAGTAAAAACAAACAAACAAACAATCCTAAACTTGAGCATTGCACATTCTTCATGCAAGACGGGCTTTTTAGCAAAAGCGAACGCTGCTGCCTCCCTGTAATCCTGTGCACAACTGTATATAGAGCTGCTGTTACAAATTAAGAGTTCATTTCAGTTTCACCTCATGAGGTTGAATTATATGTATTGTAAATATACTGTGTTATTCTGCCTTTGCCAGTATTATGGTAGCCTTGGAACCTGGCACGCCTTATTGGGTTCGTTGAAGCCATCCTTGGCATCTAGCACTTCCATCTCTGTCTGTGCTGTTCAAAATCCATACGAACTGCCAGCTTTCCAAACATAGGTGGTCTCCATCAACCCTGGAACTGCACAGAAATGACTGTTCCTAATAACTTGCTGTTCTCAATATACAATTAGCAGAAAGCTAGAATGAGTGAATGGTTTTGGACAATTTAAAACCCAGTCTGCAGTTTATCAGTGTATGCAGTTTACAGCTATGAAACCCACTTTGGTATTTATTTAATATAGTGCTGAGTTAATTGTAATGATGAAGACAAATATTCACTGACTTTACAGATAACGGTAGTGTTTTATGGTGTGCATACAGCATTTCATGTTTATAGTACGTGGACCTATGCCAAACTGTGATTGCAGTTCCCCTGTGATATTACCTCACTATAAAAAAAGTTACAAATCTCTTTCCTTCAAAAACCTATTTTAATGAAAAGTAGTCATCTTGTTCTTTAGTAGATATATGTGAAATTTGCTGGTTTCTTTCACTGAATTCTTAGTAACCGAGGACTTCTAGACGATGTTAACTGTTGACATTATGCATGCATTTAGATGCTTACTTGAAACCTGCCTTTGTACAACAGTAGTACTGTAGTCATGTAGCTACATTTGAGGAAAAGAACATTTTAACTTAATTGCTGTTCAGATTAACGTGAGCTTGCAACAGTATTTGTTTATAGCTAAATTGGCTCTTGGAAAAATGACTTTGTGAGGTTTTTTTCCCTCTGTCTCCAACCTTGCTAAAAGTGAGTTACCTAAAATAAAACTTCTGAAGTGGTGATAGAAGGACAAATTGAAATTATTTTTAATTGCTCTAGAAAGTGGAAGGTAAGATGACCTCTCGTGCATCTGATCAGGCTGTTGATGCTAGAACTCAGATCACAAGTATCAGGCTGGTTTGAGTAGAGTTCACTAAACTGTACCAGTCTTAATTCCAAGCACCAAGTAACAGAGATGCTGTTATGAAGCTGATTTCTAAGAAAACCTTTGGAAGGCTGCATTTGACCTGAGGTTTCTTGAAAGCTGGTATAAAGTTGCATTGCCAGAAAACACTGAAATGTATTACTGTGTAATGTGCTGGAAACTTTCATTTCCTCTGTCACTTTCAACATAATATTTGAACTCTGAAAACATAACACAGTTGCGTTTGTCCCATAGTTGGTCCGGAGCCGTTTCCATGACGTGACACACGTAGTTTTGTGTGACTTGCTTTAAATGTGATTTTGGCTTCAGTACCTGGTACTGCTATTGCAAAGCAGATTGTCTTGGCTGCTTGGAAAGATTTTTCATTTCATCAAAGCACCTCTCAGATTTTCTGAGGGCTTTAGTTTTTAATTCAGTTTTACAAGACTGTAGTCAGTGAATATTTAATTCTCTTTGTGGTTAGTATAGAAACGAGTATCAGTCTAAACGCCACGTGGAAAAAATGCAAAACATTTATCAACTGTTAATGGTTTTATGATTTACAACAAAAGTTTATTCCAAACGAGCAAGCGATTGCGCAGTGAGCGAAGGAGCCTGCTGGCATCTAATCTTCAGTGTTACCAGCTCCAGTATTTCAGACCTGATTCTGGTTTTTAGGGAAAGGAAGTCAGGTTTAGCATTTATTTAGCATTCCATTTTATCCATTACTACCGTGTTTTAAGTTGCATTAAAGAACAAAATCTATTCACTTTTGTGGTCAATTGTATTTTTAAGTGATCTTGAAATAAACTGATAAAAGCAAATCATATAAAGAAAACCTAGGCATGTAAAATGATGTAGAGTCAAATGTCTATTCTTTTCTACGCTCTTTAAAATAGTATACATATGCATTTTATAAAAGTAAATGAGTTCCATCGGGAACAATAGTTCTGTTTATTCTGGCTTGTTATGGGTCATAAGAAACCTGAAAATGTATGATATTGATTGAGTTTAAGTACAGTATTATATTTGAACTCAATGAGCCACTGTCTGCAATTTTGTATATGACATAGTATTTGGAAAGTCTAAATCTTTATGGAAAACTAGCTGATAAGGGGTTGGGGGGAGGGGCAGGGGAAGGTGCCCCCAGAGGGGGAAGTATGCTCTGCAGATGATGTCTTATTTACTGTTGAACAACAGTTGCTATTTATTTTTTTATTACATAGTACATCAGCGTGTACAGAAATCAGACCTGGTCATGCCACTAGTTACAATCGTGACTCCTCATTGAATGTTAAGGTAAAAGCATCAGTACACATGTCTATTCACATGTATTTAATGTGACAGTTTTGGAGTACTGTATGTGTTCATTTCTACTTTTTTAATATTTAAAATTGCTTTTAAATAAATGTATTCAGTTGATCCCAGATATCCGAACAAGGCCCTTTTGTCAACTGGAATATCTGCTAGGGAGAAGGTCTGGATTCCAAACAGGTAGAGCTAAAACACTTGAAATGTTTTCTCTTGAGTATAAAGCACCCCTTATATAATGCAATTAAATGTGTATCTCTTTAACAGCTGTTAACTGTGGATGCAATTGCCTTTATCTGGAAAACTGTACTTACTAAAGTTGGCATCAAAACACTCACTTTGTCCACGAGTTTCGATTGCTTTCTCTCTGGCTTCCTTAGGCTCTGTGGAAAGCCAGCTTGCCATGTCTTGTTTGCTACAACTGGCTCTTGGGGTTGGCAAGAACAGCTCCTCGTGGCCCTCTGCCCCCTGCGCAGCCTTCCTCCACCCATGGGCAGGATTAACAAACCCGACAGCAGCTTTCAAACCGACTCCAGCAGTGCTACCCTTGCCTGGATGGAGGGACTTTATTGCTTAGAATCTCAGTTCAAACCCAGCCTACAGAGGTTCTTTTTCCCTCCCTGACTTGGCCCTTGGAAGTTTCTCATTTAAGATCTGTTCCCATCAAACCTGCTCCAAAAAAAGAACAAGTCACTTGAAATTACTAGAAAGCAACCAGAAGATCCTTTAGCCAGGGGAAAAGCTGGAGTATGGAGTTATCAGATCTGGTTTGTATCAAAACCAGTAACTGCAACAGCATAGAGCTCAGGAGCCCCCTGTGATGAGATGGCTTCCTGAACACCGAGCAGTAGCGCAAGCATAGCCTGGGTTCATCACAGAATGTTCTGCTTGCTTAGTCTGGGGCTTTTAAATTTGCATAGGCTAAACAGATGGGGAGAGAAGTGTGTGAAATATGGATCTGGGACAGAGGATGCAGTCTGGTTAAATATTCTGGTCTTACTCAGCTTCTACCTTGTCACAGGATTTCAGATAACAGCATTCAGAGAGCCATTGATTCCAGTGTCCTCAGCTCTCTGTCCTACTTGTATTACTTGTTCTGCAGTGACAGGTATTGATTTCCTTTTGCAAGTCACAGTTGAGGTGAATATCTCATACCCTGTTTGGAAGAGAAGAGAGCAAGACAAATGCCCAGAGAACTCCCCCAGTGCTCAAAGTTTTGGTCGTCATACCCTCTTCCTGGGAAACTTAAACCTCTGAGTTGAGCAGAAGACTGTTAATCAAAACCTGTGAACGTGGTACAAATCTTAAATACTAATGAGGGAAACTCAGAACTAGCTCACCAGCACCCACCAAAACCCCTAATATGATTTAATTGTTTTCAGATGCTTTCCCCCTCCCTAGACTCTGTAGTTGTGTGTGACAGTTCTCTTGAGCATCACCATAAACCAACAGTACTTTCCCCACACTCTGCCCTGTTAGAAAGTTGCATGCCATTCACACCCTAGACCAGTAACCCTCCTCAGCCAAGAAACCAGAATATGACAGAGGAGAAAACATTCAGCTTCAGGCCTTAAAATCCTTGCAGACAGCTTACCAACTTAGTCTTGGGTTTAAGGCTGTAGGGGGTGCTTTTATGATATCCTTTACCTCTTCTGCTACACAGCTGGAGGCTTTGCAGCTGGATACAGAACGCAGCCAGGACTGTAAGATGTTTTCATTTCTATAGCTGCAAGCCAAAACTGTCCTTATCTAATACAAACTATTTCAAGTTGTCTTTAATACTTTTAGGTCGATACACGACATGATTTACAGCTCAGTCATCTGCTGAGAGAGGGCTCAAGTTTCTTGAGATAAGCAAAGTGCTGTTTGTCAATCTGTACTTCAGCTTAACCCCCCCCCCTCCCCGTGCTGTGGTGTGCACAAAACCTGCGAGTCCTGCCCAGTTCTGTCAGCTGCTGTTTGAGGGGCACTAACCCCGATAGTGTGTCAGGGTACAGGCTTGGCCTTGTTCCTCTGTCAGTCACAGAGCAGATCCTCCCGGCTGCAGCCAGGCGGGGGTCTGCTCGGGTCTCTTATAATAGTGGGGGCAGGGGCCAGACAACTTGTGACAGCTGTCACATCTGCTCCCCGTGTCAGAGCTGAGGAGAAGCTGATCAGCCACTTGCTGCACCACCTGAAGAATGTTTTGAACAAGCTTTAAGCTGAGGAACTTTAAATCCAGGGTTAATGCTGCTCTGCAGTTCCTAGGGGTTTGGTCTTGGTTCTTGTTGTGTCTGATCAGAACCATCCCGTCCCCTTGTGCTTGTTGCTTTTTGCTGAAAGGTGGGGTGACATGAGAACCATTCTCCCATGGGATTTTTTCCCCAAGGCTTGAAGATGTTTCTGTGCTTCATTTACCACCAGAAATTTAGAAGTCTGATTTTTCTCTCCCAGGCCCATTGTGTAGATGAATCCCCCCCTGAATACTCTCACTAGACTGCTGTGTTAGGGGTGGTTTTACTGAGTTTACTTTGGTTCGGTTCAAAGCAGTAGCATTAGGCTTGGGATTTGGGTAACTAATTTCTCTAGTCTCTGCCCCAGGGACTACTCCAGGAAGAGTTTACTACAGCTGCCTGTAAACTTAGCAGAGTAAGGAGTAGTGTGCAACAGCTTCATTCTGAAGCTGCTCTTGGACCTAGAAAGTAATGCTTCTCCTCTCTCCCTGCTCCCCCATCCCTGCTGCGGTCCTGTCAACACACCTCTGAGCTGGAGTTCTTGATGTTTAAACAGAAATCAAAAACTCACTGATTGGAGAGGACTGAAATGAGCTCCTGAACTTCAGACTGAAGAAAGACAAGCCACCTCTTGAGCTGAGCATGTACAGAAGAGGTCAGCAGCTGTTTGTTGGTTATGCAGGAGGTTTGCAGGGGTTTTCTGTTGGAGCCTGCACACTTCATTAGTGATCTGGTGTCACCAGGAGCCGCCCATCGCTTCAAGGACACCTCAAAGATGAAAGCAGACATTTTTTCAAATTAATAAAGATCCTATTGTCTGTAATCACCCGCCCATACTGCAAGCCATGCTCTCCATGGCTCTAGACCTACATCTCCAGGGGGCCCAGCCTTCCCTTTATTCCCTGTAGGTTTTGAATTCAAAGCTGTAGCTCTGTGCTAGTAACTCTAGTCAGGAAGAAGAGCCCCAGGTAGCTGAGCAGTAAGTGACCTGCAGCCAGCCCTATCATTTCAGCTGAGACTTTTTATTGCATGGAAACCCACCCAGGAGCTGACAGTCTGTCTTGTAGAGCAACCCCAGCACCACTGCAGTAGTTCTGACCTCTGTGGATAGAAGCAGGGGGACAAAGGGCAGAGCTGCAATCCAGCATCTTCCTCTGCCTCTATCTTCCCTACAGTAACTGGACCAACCTCTACAGAACCCTGAGAAGAAATGCTCAACCTGCTTCAGTGAGGCTGACAGAGCTGCTGGGCTGCTTACAAGGGAAGTTAAGCAGCTTGGACTTCTGGAGGGCAAGGAGCATTGAGCTTCATGGGAAGGGAACTTAATACTGAGTGATACTGGAAGATGAGGACTTCCAAGTCTTCTGCAGAGTACATGAACAAACCTGAACTAGACATCTGGTACATGCTGGAGGTGTGAAAAGAGCAGGAGAGCAACATAAACCACAACTTGGACTCCTTGGGAAGAGTATGAATGACCCCATCACTGATGTGAAGATCAATCCTAAGGAGTCAGCAGCTCTCCTGTGAGTGCTGCCTGTAGGGAGGCCATATCCACGCCGGGGTAAGGCAGAGATTCTAGTCATGTGAAGAAGTGAAGGTACCTTGCCCAGGAGAAGCAGCAAGATCTTAGCAAATGGTAATGGGGGGAGGGAGGGTTGGCAGCAGGGCAGTCAGACCATCTGGTCGGCACCCCGCAAGTAGCCGCTGTAGTATCTGGGCCATGGGAAGGAGCAGAAGAAGCAGATGTGCAGGCAGGAGCCATGCCCAAGATCCCATGAGCGGGAGCATTTGGCTGTAAGCAAGTAGGTGCTGCTGCCCAGACAGAACAGTCCCCTAGGAGCAGCCCCATGCAGGGCCCAGGTCCACTTTAGATATGGTCCTGGCACCCCCACTACCTCCTTGGAGCAGCTTTGGAACGGTCACCTTGCTTAGGGATGGATTTTACTCAAGATCATCCTTTAATTCAGCATCCCAGTGGGTCCCTCTGAGAGAGATGCTGCTGGGTCCAGCACAAAAGCTCCTTCTGTTCCCCCTTCCCTGCTGGGATGCAGAGAAAGTTAAGATGAAAAATCAAGTATTAAATTTGAGGCTGAGAAAACTCTTTCTACTTCAGAAACGTCAAGAGCGGGATTTTTCCTCTTACTTGCCCAAGGCAGTGTTCTGCCTAAATGTTTTTCATGCAAAATGTGTCCCTTGGCGGTGTTTATTGAGATTGGGGTCACTGCCTCACTCTGCAGAGCAGGCCCCATCTCTGCCTGTGAGCCAGAGCTTTAGCTGCTTGCCTGGTGGAGTAATATAAGAGAAGGTGTAGAAGGTTGTTTTCCTTGGTTGGGGAGTGTCACTGGTTTACAGTGGGTCAGATGAGTGTGGAAAGGGAGTAGGGACACAGTAAGGAGCAGAAGTTTGAGTCTTCTGGGTTGGGTGCTAAGAATGAAGGGGGGCCAGGCTGGTCCTGATCTCTGCAGGGTCCCTACTTGCCTTTGCAGCACCCTGGCCTTACTGCTGCCCCTATCTCCCCTCTGCTTTGGGCCAAAGACAGGACTTGCAGCCATTGTGGCCATTGCAGTGAGAACCGTGCCATCGCGTGGGGCCTCTGGGGCTGCAGAGTGAGCTGAAGCATCACAGCCCCCCGGCAGTGCCTGAAGAAAAGCCAGGCAGCAAAATGCCATTTAGAGAAATTACTTTAAGACGTGTTACCCCCATCTAATCCTTGTCCCTGAAAGGGATTGATGGTGCAGGAGAACAACAGCATCTGTTGCTGGGGGGAGAGCTTCCTGCTGGGCAGACTGGGAGGGGGAGGCCGTGTCCTGGGGGACCCTCGCTCCTCCTGTGACCAAGATGCCGTCAATTGTCAACAGGAGATGGAGGAGAAACCGAGTGAGGTGCCTCGGGGATACCTCAACTGCTCAGGTGTCTGAGGACAAAGGACCTGTTGGGGTTTGAAGGGAAAATTCTGCTTTGATGAGGTTTTCTTCTTTCGTTTGAGAGGATCAGCCTTAAAGACCCCATCTCCTGGCAGCGGTTCAGCTACCAGGCCAGCTCACCAGGCCCTGCCCATAGCAGGGGCCACCACCCGCACCTGGAGTTGCCAAGAGCCCCGTCCCCTGCAGTGCCCTTCCCCAGGTGTCAGCCGGTGGCTCGGGCCCGGGCAGCGCTCCAGCAGAGCCTGCGGCCAGAAGGCTGCTGGCCACGGTTGGGTTTGGTGCGCACGCATTTCAAGTTCGCAAGGTAACTGCCGCGCGTCGCCGGCACCATCGCGTTTCTCCAAAGCTCACGCTCTGCTTCGGGGCGTGCTTCGCGCACGCTCGCCCGGGGCAGCCCGTCTGGTGCGCAGGGACATCGCCGGCTCGGCGAGAAGGGCCCCTCCTCACCCCCTGGGACGAGGCCGCGCCCCCGCGGCTGGGGGCTCAGGCGGAGCGCTGCGCGCTGCTCTCCATCCTCCCCACCCCCCTCGCCGGGCCCCCCTCCGTGACACGCAGAGGGCAGGGGCGCCCCACCCGAGTGCCCCCTGCCCCGCTGGGGCTGCCCGGGGTGAAGCTGCGGCCGCTTCTCGTGGCGGGGGGGCGGAAGGGAACGAAGCGCAGATCGGGGCCGGGCGAGGCGAAGGTGCCGGGGCCGCCTCTCCCTCCCCCCGCGTCGCTTCCTTTTATAGCGATGCGGCACCGCGCCCGCCGCCCGCCGCCGGCAGCCAACCTGTGGCCGTGACAACGTCGCCCGGCACCCCGGAAGGCCAGGCTGCGCCCCGCGGACCGCCCCGCCGCCCAGGTAGGCTGCCCGAGCCCCCCGCCGCGGGCGGAGCGCAGCGGAGGGGAGCGGGGAGGGGCGCGGCGCGGCTCGGCGGGAGCGGGAGCGGGAGCGGGAGCGGGGCGGTGGCGGCTGCCAGCGGGAGTCCTCCTGCCTCGGCGGCTGAGGGGAGCCGGGGCGGGGCACCTGCGGGGTGCGCGGCGTCGCCGGGGGGGAGCTGAGGTGTGGGTGCCTGAGGGGAGCGGGGGATCGCCTGAGGGGAGGCGGGAGTGGGCGCCTGAGGGTAGCGGGGGATCGTCTGAGGGGAGCCGGCGGCATGCGGGGCCGAGTTTATGTTTCCCCTCCCGCCCCGCTGTCCCCAGGGCGGGAAGGCGCGGGGCCGCCACCCGGGGCCACCCTGCCCCTTCCTGGCCCCCTGCCCTCAGCAGCGCGGCAGAGCCGGCGCGGGCAGCAAGGGCAGCGGGGGGAGCCGCACACCGAGCCCCGTTTTGGCCTGAAGGCCGGAGCCGCTGCCTCAGCTCCCCCAGCGTGTGGGGCCTGTGAGGCCGCCCGAGTGAGCAGGTGCCAAGGGGCCTTCCCCTATGTCTGCGGGGGGGCACGGGGCTGACCGGCTGGGCAGAGGAGATCCTCTGTGCCCTGGAAACAGGGGACGGAGGTGACAGATGCAGTGAGCGGCATAACAGTCCTCACGCCAACCAACACAATCTTCAGCAACTGCCAGGTTGAAACTGAGCGGCAGTAAGCTGGGGGTTGGCTTCAGGAGGAAGCCACGGTTTGGTACAGCATCCTGTGTGTGATGGGTGCTGCTCATGGCCCTCCTGTGCTGGGAGCAGCGGTGATGGTGTTAGCTGGCTGCTTCTTGCACCAGGCTGGGGGCACTGCGTTTGACTATCCCCTGGTGCTTGGACAGGTGCCAGGCTGGACACTTTTCGGTCATCATTGTTCATGCAAATCTTGCATCTGGAAGTTCAGCCTGGCAGCCAGAAATGCACTGGCCTGGCCGGCGAGGAGGCGAGCACTTCTGCTTTGGGCGATCCGGTACTTCCTCGTCTGGGCAGGGACGGTGCTGTGGTTGTGACTGTGACTGTGTGCGAAGACGACTCCTCTCTTAAGCAAGTTGCAGCGTTTCAAAAGGATTAGCGGTGAAATTTCGTCAGAGGTGCAACATTATCTTTGTTTCAGAAGGCTGGCAGGAGGCTGTCGCCTGTTTAATGTCAAGGATGCCACCCATACTGCTGCTGCAGAGGGAGGGAGGCATTCAGGGTGCCTGTGTGAGTTCTGAGGGACCCTCCTGGGTGCACACAGGCACCCTGGGTCATTGTGGTGCTCAGCCCCGTGTGAAAGAACTGCTCAAGCGGGTTCATCTTGCCTTTGTGAGAGGTGGTATTTTGCTGCATGGCTCCTGCTGCATTCCCCGCTCGGCAGGTACCGGGAGCCCCTGCCTGTCCAGGCAGCAGGATGTGCGCAAGCCGCTGTTGCAGGCAGCAGTTCCTACCTGGTGCTCTGCTCTTGCTGGCTTCAAGCGCCGCTCAGCCTGAGAACCCTCGTTAGTGAGTTCACCGACAGTTGCCACCGCTTGCTTTCCCAGGGCGCACCAGAGGACGGTGGTACGGTTTCCTCCATGGCTCAGCAGGAGTGGCGTCCCCGCTGTGATGGAGTTTCTGAGCAGGTCTGAGGCAGTGCTCTCTCTGCATGGAGACTGGGAAGTGCTCAGGATCCAGCAGGAACAGTCAGACCAGCAGGACTTTGGAAAGCGTTTCCAATAACGTCTAAAGCATCCGTTTCTCTGACTGAGATCAATAGTTCAGACTGCTCAGCAAGGAGCACGTGTGATGGATTTTCAATAATCTGCATGGCACAGCTCAGGCTTGAGTCAAAAAGAATTAGGCCTCATTCTGTGCCTATAAATGTGAGCGTGCCCAGTAAGAGCAGTGGAAGGAGCTGATGTGCCGAGGGTACTTACAAGCCTAACACCACCTCTAGAGTGTGGGAGAGCACGGCCACTCTTAATTGCTATTTCTTTCTACAAAGAGATTGGAGGATAAATAGCGATTCAGAAGAATAAAGACTGGTGTTTGAGATACTTCCTGTGCTTGTTGAAGAACAAGGCCAAGAGCATTTCGAAAGTAAAAGCATATTTCCTGTGAAAACCTGTTATTAAAGTGAAGGGCGAGATGGTTCTGGGGCTGGAGTCACAAGTGCCATGCTTCAGGCCAGCCATGCTGGCACCTGGATGGGACTGGCCTCGCTGGTCTGAGGCAGAGCGGAGGGCACTGAGCACTGAGCTGCTAAACCTGCAGATGAGGAACAGGCCCAGCGTCACATGCTCCTCTTGCCTCACTGGGAAGAGGAAGAGAGACTGTGTGTGTCCCCTGCCTGCAAACGGCCTTGGGAGCTTGGGTAGAGACTGCAGGTTCGTTTGTATACACTGGCCTGTTCTGGTTGACTAACTATGTGCTTGCTCCAGAGGCTCAGCTGAGAGCCAGTGTGGGTCTCTTGGCCGGCCAAGCGAAGCCAGTTCAGGAGTGTAATCCCATCATGGCTACCAGGACTGTTGCTGTAAACTGAAGGTCATTCCTGCAGCGCTTTCTCAACCTTGATTTAGAAAGGCTTGTGTCTGAGGTGAGCTCAGTCCAAGACCTGTCTTCCTCATCATCTGGTTTGGGTTTTCTTCCAGTGCAGCCGTGGCTGCGAGCTCGCTTACCTGCCGAATTGGTGCCTCCTGCAAAGCTGCAGGGTTCCCCCAGGAGCTGAACCAGCCTTCCAGGCACTGTCTTTGCCTTGCAGCAGCAGAGCTCTGGGGGAGGAGGCAGCCGGGAGCAGAGCGCAGCGCTGGCACTCGGCTGGAACACAGTCGCTGGAGCAGGGATTTCAGATCTGCAGCCAGGCTGCACCTCACCGTGGGGAGAAAGCACTTTGCGAGGTGTCTGCAGCTACTCAGCTGCTGGAAACCTTTGTTCTGTGCTGCTCTCTGCGGAGCGCGATAGAGTTTGGATTGTATTTTGCTGCCTGAGTTCTATCGCTGTTCTTGCTGGGTATAATTTAAAACTCTTCCCCTCGGTGGGTTTTGGTGTTTTGGTTGGGTTTTTTTTTTTGGTTTGTATGTTGGGGTTTTTTTTTGGTTTTTTTTCAATACTGCACACATGAATTTATTCCCTGAAATTCTATGCCAGAGAGGCTCCAACTGAGCATATCTATGTGTGACCTTGTGGTATTTGGTGGGATAAGTCTAACAGATAGCTTTGGTTTCCAGTCCCAGTAGCTTTTTACATGGTGCAAGCTGCTTTTTTGTTATCAGAAATGCATTTTTTAGAAAATGCTGTGTTTGGTATCTCCTTTGCAGAAATCCTCTAACATCTACACCAGGGTGCCTAGCGGACAAACTCTTTGTTTCTCAAAGGCATGCTGGCTAGAAAGGGAAAAATACCAATTCTTCTGACTCCAGCAGGAAACCAGGAATTTTATCTGAGTCTTTGTCTCAGCCAGAATTAGGACACCGCCTCCCCACCCCCCTCATCTGACTTGTTCCCAGTCTTGAGGTCAAACCTCCTGGCCACAACCCTCGCTATTTAAGAAAAAATATAGACACTAGTTGTAATCTGTGCTATGAAAATCTAATCTGTGACCTAATTTGTTGTGATACCATGAAGAACCTGTCAGCAGCAATCACTGTAACCCGTGGTGCGGACACAGCGCCTGCTTTCCAAGAGTGCTTGCTGGCTGTAGCCTGGGAGGGAGCGATGTCACACTCAGTGTGTACGTTTTTGCTCCTTCGCTGCCCACTTTGGGGAAAAACACGCAGACAGCTCTCAGATTACTTCTGTTACTCTTCTCAAATGCAAGTGCACAGGCAGTTCTTAGTATGTGCAGAAGTGACCCTCTTCTGCAGGCGATCCCTGCTGGTTTGAAACGTGGGGGAAGGAAAATGAGAGGCCACCCAAACTGGACAATCTTCTGTGTGTGGTGTGATGGGCATTTACCAGATAATTGCTCATTCACCTTGTCTGTGGGAGCAACTGGGATACAAGCAACTCGCTGGGTGAGTGGTCAGAGGAGTGCCTTGTCTAATTAACTTGGCACCAGTGTGAGCTGAGGTTTCATGGGCTCATTCTCAGAGGGCAGAGTTGGCTGGCTTCTGATCCTGCCCCTTTGAGTCAAGTTTGTTGTCCTTTAAGGAAAAAAAGGCAAGATCTTTCACGGTGTGTAACTGAAACCGTGACACTGCCAATCTTGTTCTTCAATGCTAGAGAAGGGAGGAAGGTTTTACGGGTCAGAAATGCACACATGATAGGCTGGAAAACTGGGAAACGTATTCACTGCTCCATCTGATAGGGAGAAATCTTAACTGAGGAGCTACAGCTCTGTCAGAAACGGACAGCAGAGCTGGGCTTCCAGTTTGATGGTTCTAGAAATAACAGTTCCTTTTTAAAAAATATATCTTTAAAGTGCTTTACTTGAAAGTACTAAATTAAAATGTGCAGGGACGTGCAGTCTATTAATAGCTGCTAAGATGCACGTCCCTGCTCAGTGAGACACCAGCAGTCCCATTGGACATGGAGAGCCTCCCAGTTACTAGCTGGGTTTTTGGGATCAGTGTGATGGATGTCTAAAATGAGGCCGTACTCTATGGTTGGATGCCTTCCCTGCTCACCCTCACAGGCACTACCTGCGCTGCTCTTAAGGCATCAGCTCTTACACTTCATAATTTGAGCCTCCTCTCTATTTTCAGCACTCGTACACACCTTGTTCCCCAGCATACATTAGGTGTCTGTTAGCAGGGAATCCATGCGTTGCTGTCGTGTTTTGTAAGCTCCGTGTCCTTTTATCTCCCCCTGGGCACTCGCTGCTCAAGTTTCAATGTGTTATTTGTTGATTTTTGTTCACTCCAGGCTTTTCCCTCCACCCACTCACTTCCTCTCCCAACTGTTTCCTCACTTCACCGCTTTCTCACCCTCTTGCAGCGCAGGGTTGGCACCCGTTGCAGGCAGGCTCAGCCCTTCCTCTGCCCTTCACCTCTGCGGGAGGTGGGTGACAGAGCAGTGTGAGAGAGGAGGAGCAGAGGCCGGGAGAAGGTGCTGGCACCTGCGGGGTGAAAGCTGCAGCAGCAGGGAGAGGGGCTCTGGGTGCAGGTGTCTTTTGGCCCAAGATGAGCACGGGCTTGTAAACAGGGCGGAGGGAGCGAAGGTGGAAGGGGGTGGAGGGTTGTGTGTGTGCTGAGGGATGGGGCGCAGCGAGATGTCTCTGTAGCAGCTGGGACATGGCAGGGCACGTAGGGCTGGTGCGTGTGCAGGGTCTGAGGAGGGTGTGTGCCCCAGGCCAGAGTGCAGCCAGGAGGGAGGCCCTGCTGCCTTCCTCAGCCCAGCACGGGCAGGCTGTCCTGCCTCCAGGACTTACTCTGGGAGCTTAACAGCATGTTCTAATGTGCATTTCTTTCTATCTGCTTGTTTCTGACAAAGGTTTCCCACCTGCCCTTGGAAAACACCAGTTTCTCAGACACACGGGGTGCATCTGGCAGTTTGCAGCCCATTTAAAAGAGGTAAAAAAACCAAGCATGAAAATAGCATAGCTGGAGTTTTGAGTTAGGCAAGGGCTGAAATTAGTAAGAACAGGCCTGTGTGTGGCTGTGCAAACCAGCAGAGAATTAATACTCCTCTGATGCTGAGCAAGGTGCACAGAGGTTTGTAGCTTGCACTTCCTGCGCCATGTCCCACTCCTGTCCTTGTAGCTCCTCTTCCCTGAGGGCTCAGTCACTGGTCAGCAGAGCCAGCAGATGCTGCTCACCTCCTGCCAATACCAAGGAGCTGTGAAATGTTGGCAATAGCCAGAGTGTTTTTACCACGCTCCTTTACTTGATTTGCTTGGCTGCTCTGAATGCAGGTTTGGATTCCTCAAGCTGAGGTCACTCATTGTCAGAGCCCTGAATGTGGCCTGAGTCCCATGGTGGGACTTGGGCCCACCCACCATTTCCTCAGTGAGAAACGTGCCCCCAAGACACTTGTTCTTGTTTCCTCTCTCGAGCTGTGGTTTGCTTTCCTCTGCTATAATTAATTGTATTGCTGTTAATGGGTCTGCAGCATAAACCAGTCACTGAAATAATTCACAAGAATACCTCTAGGTTGGTTTGATTCTTTGCAGGTCCATTTCTCATTTTACATCCTGTCATCGTTTTCATTTGCAGCACGACCTGAGCAAACAGGTTTATTTCTGCAAGTTAATGTGGACAGTAGACTAGTGAGAAAGGGTGGAAGCTTGCTGGTGCAAGGGAAAATGATACAAAAGAAGGATCTTGATCTGCTGGGAAGGGGATTTGTGTAAGGTTGAGTTGTTGGGCCCTGCTGGTGGAGGTGACATATGGCTGCTAATCTTTGTGGGGGGGGTGTGAAGTGTTTGAGAGAGGGGAGAACAAGAGTCTTTGCCTTTGTCCCCCCTTCCCTGGAAACCACTGTGCTAGACCCTGTGCTTGCCACTGGAGATCAACTCCTGGGAGTGGAAGTTGTACTCTTGGCATATTGAGAGGAGTTGGACGTCACCTGGAAATCAGAATTAACCGATGACTTAGTGCAGCTTTGAAAGGTTTGCCCAAAGGGCTGGTGTTCCTCCAGTGTGGTAAAACTGCTGACGTCCCTCGTGTAACAGTGCAAGAGAGAGGGCACTTGTTGGGCTGTCAGCAGCCAGCGGTGACTGCAGAGCTTCGCCTGTGCACAGGATGGATTCCTGCCCCTCTCACCTTGCTCCTGTCAGAGCACACAGGTTGCAGAAGCAGAGACAGTGTTGGGCTCCGTCAGGGACATTGCTGCCCAGCAGCCTCTGGTGGGGATTGTGCTGGAGGCTCGTGAAGTGCCCGGGCCGCTGCAGGCAAGGGTAATGGTGACGTTTTTTGGCACTCAAAAACAGAGAGTGATGGAAGCTCGTCTGCTTCTCTTGAGAAAGGCCCCTAGATAGGAAACCGTGTACCTTGGGGGCTGCTTCTGGAGTAGTC